>JARFJB010000512.1:417500-442500 GCA_036346205.1 Vesta saturnalis | reverse complement strand
AATAATGCAATTTGCAAAGCATTCTCCAGCTACACGTCTCCGTTCTTATAAAAATTAATCGCAATGCCTTTTGAGACAGAATCCTTTCCGATTGATACCTGACCGTTCACCTGCTATTGCTAAAAAACACCAGTGTGTTTTTGGTCCCATTTTGTAATCATTAGTCAATTAACGTAAAGCAGGCCTTTTCTTTTTCCGAGTTATAAGTGTAAAACCCCACGACTGAAACCCCTTACTAACTTGGACAAAAAACCAAAGTTGTT
The DNA here is from genome assembly GCA_036346205.1 of Vesta saturnalis. NCBI lineage: Eukaryota > Metazoa > Arthropoda > Insecta > Coleoptera > Lampyridae > Vesta > Vesta saturnalis. Next base: position 442,237 of record JARFJB010000512.1, on the reverse strand, counting down.
CCTCAAAAATGTCCTGATTATCCGAACAAATAACACGCATTTACATAAAACACCGAAATACATAATTTTGCGACTCATCTTGTAAATAATAATTAATTTTATTAAATACATAAATAAAAAGTTTACCTCCAGGAGGATTTGAGCCTACAACCTGTATGTAAATTTTGTCTTTATGTACATAGAACTGACGTAAATTCTAAACAGACCTAATTAAATAATAATACTTTATTGTCATGGTGTTAAGATAACAAAGACAGTGTGTTTGTACTTACAGACGTAGAACGCATCTTTATTTTCCGCTTTATTTACAGAAACTAATTTTACTTCCAGTTATGTCAAGAAAATTATTTATTTTTTCTTTAATATAAAATCGTTTTCTCGAAAATCATAAAGTTAATTCTTTTGAATAAATAATTTCAATCATATCTAAAAAAAAATTTCCAAAAATTACGTTTTTTTGAAAGCGACTTAATGATAAAAGCTATTTTGATTTAAAACCTGTTCGGTTTCTTTAAATTAAAATATTTATCTAATCGACTGGCTTACGTTAAAATAACGCGAATATTTTACGATCTCAGTCCTTTATCCATATTAATAAGAGGCTTTGTGCTCACTCACTCACTCACTAACTGACTCATTCATCAATCAACGTCCAGGTCAGACCGTTAGGCCTAGGAACTTCAAATTTTGGGTAACATGCATCCCCTACCACGTAGGTTCACACTAAGGGAGGGTTTTTTGAAACTCAACGTGAATATATTTTAAAAACTGTTAAGCTTAGAAACATGAAAATTGATATTTAGATGTTTTTAAGAAATAAAGAAACACGTGTTTTGACCATTCCTCGAGATCATCCCCTAACGGATAGAAACGGAGAGGATGAACAAGGAAGCAAATTATATTTTCTGACCAAGTATACTGTGTGGAGTATCAAGAGGATGGAAAATAGTTGACAAAAAGAAGGGAAAGGCAATTATGAAATTAATCATCCCTTAAGGGTAGTTGCAGGGGTTGAAAGTTTAGAATATTGTAAAATATCATGCAGCGTTTGACAACCAAGACGAATATCATTATGGAATTTATGAATTCAGTTCAGGCAAGTGCTGTAAGGTTATTTTGACGCATTATGTATGTGCAGTATTTTAAGCATGAATGAAGAACTGTTCTCGGGTGCTTTAAAGAAATACGGTTGTTGTGTATGTACCGAAAGTGCTGGCCAATTTAAAGGCCGTTAGCAAAGAACGGATTACATCGCACCGACATATACCGGCAGAATACTGATTAAATGACCGTTATTGTAAGAATTAGCTATAACACTTATTGACGAATACGAGCACGATCACCATTTTAAGATAGTTTTCTTGCTTTGCTTTGACGATTATTCATTTAAGTTAAAATAAAAAAAAGGTAATCGGGCTGTATCGTTATTTTTGTATATGTTTAGTTCTAATATTTAGGGATTTTTTTAATTAGGGTTATTTTGTGGTTTCGGCCACGGATGTGTAAATATTTATCCACAATATATGTACAGAGGTTTAAATTATTTCGTCGTTTATTTGTGATATTGACTTGACTGGTTACATATTCTTAATAATTGAAAGTAATCTTTACCTTATTTTGTTTTGGAGATTAATGATCGATCTAACATCTTGTATTGGTCAAATCGTATACAAAATTTCAGTAAAAATTTGGAAAAAGTAAAGCAGAACATTAGTAACAAAACACTTAATTTTGATTTAGTATTTTCATAAAGCAGAACGTTTATATTAGAAGGATAAAGTGTAAATATGTTTATGAATTTCTAACTATGATCACAAAAGTTGGTATTTTAATAAAATATAAAGAGATCATTAATGAGGAAAGCACTAATCATTCTAACGTTGAGTTATTTAGCAATTCACGAGTAGTTTTCATTGAGATAACGCATATCATTCAATCGTTTCGTTTATTCATTTTGTGTTAGAGGTTTTTCTAAATTGGGCATTGATTGTTTATTTAATTTTAAAGTTCATTAACCGTTGCAGATTTAAATTGGTATATAAACGAAGGATATTTTAAAAACTACTAAGTTAACGTTTTATTTTTATGAATTGGGGTTTCCATTTGGAAGTGTGTTTGACTTTGAGAAGTTAGGATATGAGTTTACTGAGTATGCTTCAATCACACAAGATTAATTTACCATCTCGCCCAAGACGATTTATTTTAGCAAAATTTAATACTGTGGTTACGCCAAGAGACGTCTTTCCCGGACTGAGTTGTATAAGTTGTGAATTTATGGTAGGTGTAAGGTGTTTGTGCTTGTTAACCAATCATTTTACTCTTATCTCCACCCTGCCTATTTCCACTGTAGCTGGCTTGGCATACGCGACGCCTAGTGCGGACTGGACGTGTAACAGTGCAAAGGGGATGGAAATGGGGTGGATTGAGGATTGTTGGGTTCTTTGAAACTTATAGCAAAAGCATACCAGAGATCTTTGAAATTCAAATTAAACATAATTTCGGAAGTATGTTTAGACGGGGTTTTAAACCCAATATCGGAGGGTGGGAAATAGAGGTTCAAATTTAACGCCCAAGTCAGAGCGATTAGGTTTCTATTAGTTCCTGTTGGTATATTATCCCATTGCGAAGCCCGGGTATTTTGCTACTTAAATATCAAAACTTTTTATATTATTGTAATCTTGCAAACTAATTTAAATTCCATAGTGTGTGTGTGTGTGTGTGTGTGTGTGTGTGTGTGTGTGTGTGTGTGTGTGTGTGTGTGTCGTGTGAGTGTACGTGCGTGAGAAAAGCGCGCGTGTACGCATATGTGCGTGTTTGTGGTGCGTGTGTTGTCATATGTAAACGATTTTATCAAAGATTTGCCCATAATTTTCGAAATTATAAATTTGTTACTACCGTATATCTTAAATGTAGTATAAATTCTTTCAAGTGAATTTAATAACGCATCAATGTTTGGAGAAGCTTTTCTATTGTAACGTTTTCTTTTGTCTACATATTTAAAAATTTTATGAAAGTAGTATAGCTAGGCCGATCCTAACTCACCGTGCACGTACGCGTTCCCCGTTTCAAGGTCACAGGTTGTCATCAAGACACGGCGGGAAATTTCAAGGTCACCTCAGACCACGTGGTAGGTTGGTAACCCTGCTTCTTCAAGGTCACCTCAGGCCACGTTGTAGGAATGGTTTGTACTCCTGCTAAGTCAAGGCCATGTGTTAGGTTGGTAAGCCTGTCTCTTCAAGGTCCCCGCTTCAAGGTCAGTAACTAGAAAAGCTACTAGATGTTTGGTTGTCCACGTCAATTGTAGGCTACATCCTCAAAGTCATTGGCCTCGGTCTCATGCAAGTCTATGCATGTTTCAAGGCAAGCAACGCCACGCCCCCTCAAGTGCCCTAAACAGGTGGCCGTTCCCTAAACAGGTAGCCGTTTCCTAAAAACAGGTAGCCGTTTCCTAAAACAGGGGGTCCGTTTCCCAAAACAGATAGCTGTTTCGCAACCGTTTCCCCCATACGACCACATCTCAATTCTGAGAAATCGAGAACAAAGGGGGCCCATTGTTCAAAGTCTATGCTTACAATTTTCAAGGCCACATGAGAGAACAAAGACGATTCATTGTTCCGTTATTCTAAAAATAGATTGTTATCTCAATTCTAGGAAATCAATAACAAAAGCGATGCATTGTCAACGCTTCAAGGTCTATGCTTATAAGGTCACACCTCTGATAACAAATACGATTCATTGTTTTGGCTGAGTCATAGCTTCTGAAATTCTAGGAAATCAAAAACAAAGAGGGTCCATTGTTCAAAGTCTATGCTTACAATTTTCAAGGCTACATGAGAGAACAAAGACGACTCATTGTTTTGGCTGAGTCATAGCTTCTGAAATTCTGAGAAATCAAGAACACAGACGATGCATTGTTCAGACTGATTAGGTCATCTAATAAGTATAATATGAAAATGTAAACTTTCACCATTAACACTCATAATGAAATTAAATTAAAATTAAAAATTACAAAGAACGTTCTGCATTGTGCTTTTCATTGTTAATAACACTTCCAATTATTGATAAAGATATCTCTTTGTGAGATTTAACTGGGTTATTTTATTTGATGTAATGTTTGGATTTGTGAATGCTTCTATCATTTTAAAATTGAAGTTTTTCACAACTTTACACTTACATCATAACTCAATTAAATTTTGTTAAATGTGTTTTTTGGCTGGCAAATTTCATTGTTAGCTTTCGTCGTAGAAAGTGTTCTGGTTTGTCATCTTTGAGGCAGTTTAATAATATTTAATTTTATGACCTAGTTATCCTTTACTAAAAATTTTATAATTGGCTTTATGTTTCCCAAACTGTTATACTAATAGCAGGCTTATGTTTATGTTTCAATTTTTCAAATTTGACAAAATTGTTTACTACATCTTTAACAATTTTTACAAACATTACTACTGATGAAGATAGCTGTAAGTGTTATCGAAACGTTTAGACTGTATAATTTAAAGTACACCATTAAAAAATCCCAAAAAAGATAAGTATTTTATAATAAGTATAATATTTTTTTTTTTATAAAACTTATAATTTATTAACCACAATATTCATCTATATATATATATATATATATATATATATATATATATATATATATATATATATATATACAGATAAAAGATCGATTTAAGTAAATATACATATTATGGCAAATTTGATGTACTTAACATTTTGTAATACCTTTGCTGGATCATATCTATTTTATTTATTATTTGTTTTTCACATTCAATTTCCTTCAACTGATTCTCGTTTAATGTGGTCCACAAGACATCATCATCTTCCCTAATAGGTATTTTCATCGCTTCATTATAATGTTTACTAGCCATACATTCAGCTTTCCTTAAAGCCTTCATATCAGGATCTGTGATCCTTTTACTTTGAGACGTCCGTGACCCATTACAAACCCACATCTCCTAAACTTATATGCAAAAAAACACAAATTAAAATGTTTTAATTATACAGTTACGTAAATTTCAAAGTTAATTCCGAGAAATCTATTTTCAAGGTGATCCGAATTTATCCAACCTTACCCGACTATCAAATAGATTGTCAATGGTTACTATCAATTTTCCAGGTCCTATAAATCAACCTACAGGGGTATCCCGATATATTACCGGTAAATGTATATAGGAGGATGCTCTTCAAAGTCACGTATACTATAGGATCACCTTCTCGTTTTCAAGACCATTGCGTACACACATTGCATGCGTATATTCTTCAAGACCACGTATAGTGAATCACTTAGTAATTTATTAAGAAAAACCTGCAAGTGCATTAGGTCAACGCCATCATACACGTTTCCTGCATACATCCCTCAAGGTCACACAGCAATTCTTGGCTGAGCTAAGGTGTTAATTTTATAAATCAATTCTAAGGGATATTAAATAGACTTTTCAAGGTGTGGGATTCTACCTTTCAGGGCCACCAAGCAATTCTTGACTGAGTCAAGACGTTAATTCTAAAGGTTATTAAACCGATTCTGGACCACTCTGAAGTTAGTTAAGATCAAAGGCAGCAGAATCATGGTCAAGGAAGTCTGCACCACTCTCAAGTTAGTCTAGGTCAACGGGCAGCAGCATCAAGGTCAAGGAAGTCTGGAGTACTTTGAAGTTAGTAAAGGTCAAATCTAAAAATAGGAATTAGAAGGGTAGTAGCATCAACGCTAAAGAAGTCAGCTCGATTCTGAACCACATTATATGAATTTCTGTGTTGAAGTTAGGTTAGGCTGTTCAAGCAATTTGGCAGAGTCACGGTGTTAGTTCTTAGAAATCAACTTGCAGCTCATAGGTCGATTCTGAAAAAAAAAATTTATTACTGGTAAATATTGTCTCAAAACACAATTATATGTATTAGATTTAAGGAACTGTATTGTATAATTAAAAAATAAAGACTTAAGTGTTGTGAATATGGTGTTCTTTTTCAAGAGACGTAGCTACCTCCACCATTTGTCAAAGTCACGCAATATTACAATTCAGAGAAATAATTTTTAAGCTCCCAATCCTGTCCGATCCCGTCCGATCTTATCCGATCTTGTCCATCTTTTAAACCCGAATGCAACTGGTGCATCTATATAAGAAGAGTGCATGAATAATTTTACGGTAAACCTAAAGTGCTGTGAAGAGCAATTAGATATTAGTTAAAGTTATAAGTAGATGTGTCTGACACTTGCATAAAAGGGAAACTTATGCGTCGAATTGTGCGGTTTTATTAAACTACACATGCGTTCTTGTGCATTTTAAATTCTGAAATTTTGAATATGTTTTCGAGTACTCATAAGTAGTTAAAAGTTAGGTACGGGGTCACGCTACAGAGACAATGATTGTAATAGTTGATGTACAGGGATTCAAAACGGCAAAACATGTATTTACACCCAAAGAGCTAGCAATATACAATGGAAATCAAGCTGCCCATTTTGTGTTCAAACCACCATTTCCTTGGCACGTCTTAGATGTAGAATTTCAACGACAAGCCATCTGGTTAATTAATTATCATCACTGCATCAAATGGGGATCTGGATATACATCTACACATCTCTTTCCACATATACTTCGTGAACTAATATCGGTAACGGATGATGTGTACGTTAAAGGGCGAGAAAAAGCCGATTACATTAAAAAAATATTGAGACAGTCAGTTATAGAAATTGAAGAGCAACCAGCTTTACCCAAAATGAAAACAACTTGTTTCTTTCATACACAAACCACCTGTAATTGTGCTTTGACGAATGTACACTTTTTATACAATAACTATGTAAGACAATATCAGTAAAAGGTTTATGAAATGTGTGTGTGGGGTTACAAGTAACGGGGAAAAGTTTGTAATATTTACAATAAAATACTATTATTTTAAGTGTATTATTTTATGTAAAATCCCTCTGATTTAAACTATTTCTATGGTTATACCCCACCCCATCCATCTAGTAGATCAATAATTTTAGCATTCCTTGAAGGTAAAATTCTTGGAAATGGCAAATAAGCGTTCCTGTCTAACAATAGAATCAGTTCGTGGAGGATTGTTGTCTATGCTAAACGTTTATCAAGGTTGCTGTATATGCTTACAGTATCTGGTGACTGGAAATTTTTAAGGTCTCCAGCAATTGTTAAGACCATATGCCCTCCAGACTATCCCGATCTTACCCGACCTCATCCGATCGAAATGTAGTCGAAACCTGCAGGACCAATTCTAAGCGAGTCATGGAAACAAGAAGAATGATGGGGTCTATGCTAATATCATGGTTATTAACTAAATTGTAATAAAAAAGCCAGAGCACTGTTTTTACCACACATAAAACGTATACCGCCACTAGCTTCATTTTGATACACTACACCTGCCATGTTGGGGGTGGTAATGCTAAGAAACAAAATTCAAATTGAGAAAATTATTTAAAGTATATTTACCTGCCACCATTTTTCACCGCATTAAATTCGTTTCTATCGGATCATCATGCACAACTTCTTACACTGAATTGAAAAAGAAGGCATCGCTTTGTTTATGAGGAAATGTACAATGCTAGCCACAGCCAGAAACGTTGATTAAATGAATGCATAGTAAAAGGTTACTCTTTTAATGTATATAAAACCTTTCTGTAAGCTTTAAATTATCTAATTCAATGAAGTATACTAAAGTAGATTTTTACATATAACTGAAAGCGTGTTTACAAATGTTATTTAAGCAACATCTTAAATCTATACATTGCATACATTATCAAAATACGAATGGGGGTGTCAATTTAAAAAGCTTAATTGTTAAGATACATTTTGTAAAAATTACATATGAATGCAAGCCTATTGTATCCCCTTTAAAACAATGAAAACACATTATAACGCCTAACACACAATAAAAACTATTCATATAAAGAACAATCAGGTCTCCTTGTCTTGCGTTCTGCAACATTAAAACTACAAATCGATTTTCTTAACCTTTTATATAAAAATTACATCAAATTAACTCCATTTCTATACTGCAAGCTGTCACGGTTTACTATTTTAAGTCCAAGGGTAGTCAATTTAGGAATAGGGCTGAAATTTAAGTTTTTAGGTTTTTGCAAAAAAAAATCAATTTAAATCTCCCTTATACAAAGGAAAGTCATTGTATTTTCATTATAACGCTTTACTAATAAATTTTAGTTCACATATGCATAAATACCATTTAATGATTAAAAACAATAACGATCTGCATTACAACCAGTAAATAGCTTTTTATTTAGGGATCATTTTACTGTCATCGATCTTTTCCAATAAATCTTCTTTTATACGTTGTATATAGGCCAATTTCACCTCTTTAAAGCCCAACGTACGGCAGGGGTTCCATTTCCTTATGGGAGATTTCGGTAAAGGTGGATATCAGATAAAATTTACGTTTATCGAACCACGCCCAGATATGCAGAGCCAATAAGGAACCATTATGGGTTATAGAAGAGAATACCGAAAACAACATATTCACAACGCTTAAAGTCTTTATTTTTTAATTATACAGTTACTTAAACCTAATACAATTGTGAGATACTTATAACAATACACAGCAGCGTCTTCTTTAAAATACTTGTAAAAGCGCTGAGGTAATATGCATTTAAACTCATCCTTCCCAAAATTTCATGTTTTACTACACTATTTTACATATTGCTAATACGCAGCTTCATCATTTTTGTTTTCACTATATAACACTCCAAATCTTCGCTCCTCCACACTTACTGCTTTTTATGTACTTTCTACCTTACATACTACTACTTTCGTCATTGCTGCTAATCAAGAGTATACTGTGCACACACAATGAGGACATTTAAACCCTAACAATCATGGTTTTCAACACTACTTCTTATTCCAGCTTTTTCAAACATAGTTATTCTTCTCAAAAGCGACGCAGAATTCATCATTTTTCTCGGGGTCAGAATTGCATCCCTAGATGATAAGCCTATTGGAAAAGCTACCCTTTACCCCTAAAAGTAGGTGATTTATAGAAACTACCACCTTGACCCATAAACCCCCAAAGTAGGTGATTAGCTTTTTCTATAATATAAAACTACTTTCAGATTGTACTTGGACCTTCCCACGAATTGGGATTTCTAACCCCTCATGACCAGATTCCACGTTTAGGTTTTGACCTAGTTCAGTTTAGCCTCCACCACGATTAATAGATCTGTAGGGGAAACCTGTGTTGAGTGACGGCTCCCCTGTTTTGGGAAACGGTTATCTGTATTTGGGGAACATCCTGGCGGACCATAATATGAGCCCACGCTTTTTTATTACAATTTAGTTAATAACCATGATATTAGCATAGACCCATCATTCTTCTTGTTTCCATGACTCGCTTAGAATTGGTCTTGCAGGTTTCGACTACATTTCGATCGGATGAGGTCGGGTAAGATCGGGATAGTCTGGAGGACATATGGTCTTAACAATTGCTGGAGACCTTAAAAATTTCCAGTCACCAGATACTGTAAGCATATACAGCAACCTTGATATACGTTTAGCATAGACAACACTCCTCCACGAACTGATTCTATTGTTAGACAGGAACGCTTATTTGCTATTTCCAAGAATTTTACCTTCAAGGAATGCTAAAATTATTGATCTACTAGATGGATGGGGTGGGGTATAACCATAGAAATAGTTTGAATCAGAGGGATTTTACATAAAATAATACACTTAAAATAATAGTATTTTATTACCCCACACACACATTTCATAAACCTTTTACTGATATTGTCTTACATAGTTATTGTATAAAAAGTGTACATTCGTCAAAGCACAATTACAGGTGGTTTGTGTATGAAAGAAACAAGTTGTTTTCATTTTGGGTAAAGCTGGTTGCTCTTCAATTTCTATAACTGACTGTCTCAATATTTTTTTAATGTAATCGGCTTTTTCTCGCCCTTTAACGTACACATCATCCGTTACCGATATTAGTTCACGAAGTATATGTGGAAAGAGATGTGTAGAGGTATATCCAGATCCCCATTTGATGCAGTGATGATAATTAATTAACCAGATGGCTTGTCGTTGAAATTCTACATCTAAGACGTGCCAAGGAAATGGTGGTTTGAACACAAAATGGGCAGCTTGATTTCCATTGTATATTGCTAGCTCTTTGGGTGTAAATACATGTTTTGCCGTTTTGAATCCCTGTACATCAACTATTACAATCATTGTCTCTGTAGCGTGACCCCGTACCTAACTTTTAACTACTTATGAGTACTCGAAAAACATATTCAAAATTTCAGAATTTAAAATGCACAAGAACACATGTGTAGTTTAATAAAACCGCACAATTCGACGCATAAGTTTCCCTTTTATGCAAGTGTCAGACACATCTACTTATAACTTTAACTAATATCTAATTGCTCTTCACAGCACTTTAAGTTTACCGTAAAATTATTCATGCACTCTTCTTATATAGATGCACCAGTTGCATTCGGGTTTAAAAGATGGACAAGATCGGATAAGATCGGACGGGATCGGACAGGATTGGGAGCTTGAAAATTATTTCTCTGAATTGTAATATTGCGTGACTTTGACAAATGGTGGAGGTAGCTACGTCTCTTGAAAAATAACACCATATTCACAACACTTAAGTCTTTGTTTTTTAATTATACAATACAGTTCCTTAAATCTAATACATATAATTGTGTTTTGAGACAATATTTACCAGCAATAAATTTTTTTTTTCAGAATCGACCTATGAGCTGCAGGTTGATTTCTAAGAACTAACACCGTGACTCTGCCAAATTGCTTGAACAGCCTAACCTAACTTCAACACAGAAATTCATATAATGTGGTCCAGAATCGAGCTGACTTCTTTAGCGTTGATGCTACTACCCTTCTAATTCCTATTTTTAGATTTGACCTTTACTAACTTCAAAGTACTCCAGACTTCCTTGACCTTGATGCTGCTCCCCGTTGACCTAGACTAACTTGAGAGTGGTGCAGACTTCCTTGACCATGATTCTGCTGCCCTTTGATCTTAACTAACTTCAGAGTGGTCCAGAATCGGTCTAATAACCTTTAGAATTAACGTCTTGACTCAGCCAAGAATTGCTTTCGGGTTTAAAAGATGGACAAGATCGGATAAGATCGGACGGGATCGGACAGGATTGGGAGCTTAAAAATTATTTCTCTGAATTGTAATATTGCGTGACTTTGACAAATGGTGGAGGTAGCTACGTCTCTTGAAAAAGAACACCATATTCACAACACTTAAGTCTTTATTTTTTAATTATACAATACAGTTCCTTAAATCTAATACATATAATTGTGTTTTGAGACAATATTTACCAGTAATAAATTTTTTTTCAGAATCGACCTATGAGCTGCAAGTTGATTTCTAAGAACTAACACCGTGACTCTGCCAAATTGCTTGAACAGCCTAACCTAACTTCAACACAGAAATTCATATAATGTGGTTCAGAATCGAGCTGACTTCTTTAGCGTTGATGCTACTACCCTTCTAATTCCTATTTTTAGATTTGACCTTTACTAACTTCAAAGTACTCCAGACTTCCTTGACCTTGATGCTGCTGCCCGTTGACCTAGACTAACTTGAGAGTGGTGCAGACTTCCTTGACCATGATTCTGCTGCCCTTTGATCTTAACTAACTTCAGAGTGGTCCAGAATCGGTTTAATAACCTTTAGAATTAACGTCTTGACTCAGTCAAGAATTGCTTGGGTGGCCCTGAAAGGTAGAATCCCCCACACCTTGAAAAGTCTATTTAATATCCCTTAGAATTGATTTATAAGAATTAACACCTTAGCTCAGCCAAGAATTGCTGTGTGACCTTGAGGGATGTATGTAGGAAACGTGTATGATGGCGTTGACCTAATGCACTTGCAGGTTTTTCTTAATAAATTACTAAGTGATTCACTATACGTGGTCTTGAAGAATATACGCATGCAATGTGTGTGTACGCAATGGTCTTGAAAACGAGAAGGTGGATCCTATAGTATACGTGACTTTGAAGAGCATCCTACTATATACCTTTACCGGTAATATATCGGGATACCCCTGTAGGTTGATTTATAGGACCTGGAAAATTGATAGTAACCATTGACAATCTATTTGATAGTCGGGTAAGGTTGGATAAATTCGGATCACCTTGAAAATAGATTTCTCTGAATTAACTTTGAAATTTACGTAACTGTATAATTAAAAGATTTTAATTTGTGTTTTTTTGCATATAAGTTTAAGAGATGTGGGTTTGTAATGGGTCACGGACAATGTCTCAAAGTAAAAGGATCACAGATCCTGATATGAAGGCTTTAAGGAAAGCTGAATGTATGGCCAGTAAACATTATAATGAAGCGATGAAAATACCTATTAGGGAAGATGATGTCTTGTGGACCACATTAAACGAGAATCAGTTGAAGGAAATTGAATGTGAAAAACAAATAATAAATAGAATAGATATGATCCAGCAAAGGTATTACAAAATGTTAAGTATATCAAATTTGCCATAATATATATATTTACTTAAATCGATCTTTTATCTGTATATATAGATGAATATTGTGGTTAATAAATTATAAGTTTTATAAAAAAAAAATATTTTACTTATTAGATGACCTAATCAGTCTGAACAATGCATCGTCTGTGTTCTTGATTTCTCAGAATTTCAGAAGCTATGACTCAGCCAAAACAATGAATCGTCTTTGTTCTCTCATGTGTCCTTGAAAATTGTAAGCATAGACTTTGAACAATGGGCCCCCTTTATTCTTGATTTCCTAGAATTGAGATAACAATCTATTTTTAAAAATTATAACGGAACAATGGACCGTCTTTGTTCATTTCTCAGAGGTGTGACCTTATAAGCATAGACCTTGAAGCGTTGACAATGCATCGCTTTTGTTATTGATTTCCTAGAATTGAGATAACAAACTATTTTTAAAATAACGGAACAATGAATCGTCTTTGTTCTCTCATGTGGCCTTGAAAATTGTAAGCATAGACTTTGAACAATGGGCCCCCTTTGTTCTCGATTTCTCAGAATTGAGATGTGGTCGTATGGGGGAAACGGTTGCGAAACAGCTATCTGTTTTGGGAAACGGACCCCCTGTTTTAGGAAACGGCTACCTGTTTTTAGGAAACGGCTACCTGTTTAGGGGAACGGCCACCTGTTTAGGGCACTTGAGGGGGCGTGGCGTTGCTTGCCTTGAAACATGCATAGACTTGCTTGTGACCGAGGGCAATGACTTTGAGGATGCAGCTTACAATTGACGTGGACAACCAAACATCTAGTAACTTTTCTAGTTACTGACCTTGAAGCGGGGACCTTGAAGAGACAGGCTTACCACCCTAACACATGGCCTTGACTTAGCAGGAGTACAAACCATTCCTACAATGTGGCCTGAGGTGACCTTGAAGAAGCAGGGTTACCAACCTACCACGTGGTCTGAGGTGACCTTGAAATTTTCCGCCAAGTCTTGATGACAACCTGTGACCTTGAAACGGGGAACGCGTACGTGTACGGTGAGTTAGGATCGGCCTAGCTATACTACTTATGAATTTTCTTTGTATTTTCTAAAACAAAAATGAAGCTTTTTTGCTGATGAAATTAAGGTGAAAGTTTAAGAATTAAAATGTGAGTTACCGATTAGTATCGATAGTCAATGAAGCCCTTTTTACTAATTTGTTTGAGATATAAGAATAGTTTTGTGTAAATAAATGTTTTCGTTCTTTTAAATTAGGTGAATTTCGTTAAATGGGGTTGAGATTGATCATATAAAATTAAATGGAAGAACGCATTAAAATTATTACATTGTATAGTGCATCTCTTGCGAAATTAATTTTTACCGTCATTCCGACACCATTTCTTTTTGATAAGGTTTTGTTTTAAACAAAGCATTTGGCTTTACACACAAGGCATTAAAGGCCAGCGTTGTTAAGAACATTTCAATTTACCATAATTATGGGTATGTTTTGGTGACGATGCAATTTCTTCCGACGGGTTTCGAGTTGAAATTCGTGGATGCGCGTACTTGGAAAACTTGAGTACCTTTTCTCTAATTTACTAATGAATTGGAAGGGGTTAAAAAAGCCACTGTGGCGGAAAATTAATATTTCTCGAGGTCAGAAGTAGTTTAATAGTAGAAGCGGCGAGGAGCTTCGTTACGGTGACGTGTGAATACCGCAGACCACAGTCCGTGTTGAAGGAACTTTGGTAGCAGGGTTTTCATCCCCTCACAGCCCATTAACGGATTATATAATTTTTCAACCATTACGAGACTAGCTTATCGTTATGTGCGGTAGGTCCATAAGGACTTGTCGAGATCTAGGAAGGCGTTAAGTGTTTGAATTTGACTAGTGCTTTCGCCGTTCTCTGGAGAGGTCATCGTTTTTTGTTGCGGAAATCCAACGTTCGTTCCTATGTTTCAGACGTAAAGTTCACAGTTCGCCGATAACCAAATAACTTGCTATAAATAAACAAGGTTTTCGTTATTTGAAAAATAATAAGTTTTATTCAGTATTTGTACATACTTAAAGAAGTGTAATAAGTGCTAAGCAGAACTAGGTCACAGTACGGTAAAGCTAAATTAAAGTGTGATAATATACCTATCAGTGAATGTACAACCAATTGAAATTTCGTCAAAACGCGAGTTTGAAAGAGAGACAGTGACGAACTGAATTATACTTCGAACGTCGGGTCAACATCAACCATATAACCGTGGCCGCCGAGGGCTCCTCTAGGGCGATCGTAAGTGACTGTGTAACAAAAGGACCTCATCCATGTAAGGTAACATTTCTGTGCTCGTTTTTTTATTGTGGTGGCTGACATATGCTATTAAATTTATGGTGTGCAATTTTATTATTTTTGGTATGCGTTTGTACATACAGTTGAATACTCTTTTTTTCTACTTTGCGTTCGTACGAAAGCTGTTATGAAACTGTTTTGAGTTTCATAAGAAACAAAAACGGTGCTATAATAAAAACACTAGAAGCAGTACAATTTATTTTTATAACTGTGGAGACACTCGAACTGTAGTGACAACCATCCGTTTAATTAAATTAATGTTGAAAAATAAAAACAATGCTAATAATAAACCGCTATACTTTCGTTGATAGTTACTTTTTGCGCTAATTTAATTCAACAAACTATGTGATCAAAACTAAATCTACAACTTATTTAGGATTGTGGTCGTAAAAAGTACAGTTATTGTACACATTAACGGTTACGTTCGAATGGTTTTTGGAAATAATTGCAATCCACGGAAATTCTCATTAGTGAGGAAATTTTGTTCAACTCTGCTGTTAGCTATTGCAGTAGTGGTTGTGCCATAATTAATTTCTGGAATCAGGTCCGAGCGTTTCGGCAACTTCCTTTTTCTTTTTTAGTGTGCCCTCAACATATCCTTCAGCCACTGCAGAGGATTACAACCACCATGACGCTTTAACATCAACAAGCCTCCCCCTTGTGTGGCTATTTTCCTTGACACCTTCCCCATGGTATTAATTCCAATCGGGATATTTATACGTCGACCGTTTCTGTACGTTATAAAAAATCTATTATGTGTAGTTTTTTCAGGTCGTAATAAATTTATCCATTTTGGATTAGTAATCACAAATTCTCTTAATACATTGTTTTTTGTTTTAGGAATACACATCTTAATAACATCTGAACTGTACTTAAAGTCATTTGTCGACATATATGCGAGTTCCTCCCTCCTGCAAGTTGCAGTATAACCAACTATCAGAATGATCTAAAATGTAATAGTTAATAAGATTATTTTATTTTGTCAAATTAGTAATGAGATATTATATTATTGTAATTGTATTGCTGCCGAAGTAACAATAGGGAAAAAATATTAAGCAGGTAGCTGTTTTTATGCGCTGCATGGTTGCAACGCTAACCGCATATTGGATTTTCCCTTTTTCTTCGTTTTGTTTTCTCCGAACCTTTTTGGCGTTTTATTTCTCGAGCAAATGAAGGCGTAGAAAGTTCGTTCAAACGGCTATCGAACGGAAATATCGGAGGAAAAAACAATGGTCGGACGAATTTTTGGAATTTTGGACCTGGGTAGCCTTATGGTGTCAAACGCAAAAGTTTTGATATGTCATAATTTTGCCAGAAAACATACCAAATTTATTATCGATTATGAAAGATGAGGAAATTTCCTGTCTTTTTGCTCATTAAGAATTTTTCGATTGGAGACCTCCTTAAGAGTCAAACTGGAGGTCAAAGTTAAAGAATCCAGATTGTTTGCAAATTTTGTCATGTTTTTCTTGCTTTTTGACACAACGAAAGGTGCTCTAATCGAAAAACCGTCCAAGCAAAGCGTGTAAAGAAACCGATTTCCAACAACTTTGCTCTTGAAGGGATCTCGATAGCACTTGTTGTTAGGGTCCAAAATCGAACCTGAAAAATGAAACTAGACCACTTTCATTGCCCAAGCTTCGTAAACCCATATAAAACATCCTTTGCGGAACCAACGCACACGGTGATCGTCTGAATCATTGTAAACGCATTCTTCACAGGTTGGAATGATTGTTTCTGTGCAATTGCATGGACAATCGGCACAAAATGTTACCCTCTATATTTCGATTTCGATTTGTCGTTTCGTCGAGTTAGGTTCCGTTACCGTTAAGACTCAAAATTTCATTAATGATAAAGTTTATTAATGCAAATGTGTATGCAGCGCATAAGAATTTTAATTTAACCTTGGTTAAATTACATTCCCTACTTGTCATCAGCGTCTTCAATAGATTTATTAATATCGTTTTTTTCTTAATTTTTTATTTTTTTGGCAAGTATCCCTCAGAATATCGTTTCAATAAAGCCTGCAGCTTGTGGTATTTTGAAATATCAATGTCGTTATAGATGCTTAAACAGCACTTTAACTTAGACTAAGACACAATAAACTAGAGGATTTATATTTTTTGCGTTGTAATTCAAAATACGCCATCAAAACGGTCTCGGAGGTTGAATTAATGCCATTTTCCTTACACCAGTTTTCAACCTGAGTATATACTTTTTTTGTAATTCTCCCCTGATTTTGCAGGCAACAGATTGCCCATCGTGCTTTCAGCCAAAGTACGAATTTCTGGTAGCGTGCTTTGCAAAACTTCTTCGGCATTATCCATTTCTCAAGACATAAACAAATTATTTATTTGTGTATTTGAAATATGGTGTTTCAAATTTATGTTTGTTTTCATGGCAACCGCGCTGTTTGTGCACCTTGTAAATGTTGCCAAGGCTCAGTTTATAAAAAAACTAATTTTTGCAATCGTTACTTTTAATACATAAACAAAAAAGTGGTATATAACTAAGTATATAAATTTTTTTATTTATGTATTTAATTTGACATTTGCCATAAAATATTTCAAAATTTAATTTTTTTCTAATTTTATGTAAACGATTACAAAAAATTTTATTCGCAACGCGTGCGCTGTCACATTTTTGGTGCTCGGCCTTATATTTTATGCCTCGGCTACTCTTCGGGGAAATAAGAACGGCCTCGCATCAAAAATGTGTAAACAGCGCACTAGTTACGAAAATAACTATGTTTATGTTAAGAAAGATCAAAGTAGAAAAAATATTATATGATAACTCGTTTATAAGGGATTTTCTCGCACTCACTCGTTCATACCAGGAAATCCTTCTTATAAAACTCGTATCATAATATACTATTTTGAAATTTTAAGCCGATTATAGAGCTTTCTCTTTATACGGACGTATAAAGCAATAAGAAAATAATTATAAAACAAATAAGTATGTTGGCCCCTAGCAGGTAGGCCACTTTCCTTGGGCCAGTGGTTGATGTAATATGTGGGAATAATAATTACTACATCATGCAAACCTTTCTATAATATTTGGACAATCAGACGTTTGGAGAACTTAATTATACCGGTATCAATCAATGGGGTTGAGAATGAGTAAATATAAGGGTTTTAACAACATTTAACTATGATCGCCGGTTATATTGTTTAATTTGGGGAGTAAAAAGTGTACCGTGGATAGTGAGAGGATTCGACCATTAATTATATTGTTAATTGATTTTGAAGCAATCAATTAAAAAAAGAGGAGTAGTCATTGATACAGTAGAGAGATTTTATTCAACAGTGTTCTTTACGAATTAATGTTTAGTTATACAAATTTGGCCTAGTTTTGATTTGTTATCAAAGGAATACGTATTGATATTTGATGTTCTTTTATTTTCTAAAGAAATAAGTTTAACTGGCGAATTTAGATTTGTTTTCAATAATATGAAATGCTTTTATATCCCATGAAGAGGATTGAGATCGTGAATTTTTCCAGTTTAATGCAAGGTGGGCGATAAGATAAGTATTTTAATTTAAAGAAACTGAACAGAGTTTAAAGCAAAATAACTTTTATCATTAAACTTCCTTCACATAAACTTAATTTTTAAAAATTCATTTCTTTAATTAATTGAAATTATTTATTCAATAGAATTAACTTTGTGGTTTTCGGGAAAATAATTTTATATTAGACGAAAGACAAATATTTTTTTGATATAACTAGAACTAAAATTAGTTTTTATAAATAAAGAAATAATCAGGAAACAAAGATGGGTTCTGTGGTGTGTTTATACAGGATGAGTCTCAAAATGTCCCTTTTTCGGTATTTTATGGAAACGCGTGTATTTGTTCGGATAATCAGGGCATTTTTGAGAGAGAACTAAGTTATTCTAAGTTAGCAAAGGTTTGAGTCGTGGGGTTTTACACCTATAACTCGAAAATATAAAAGGCGTGCTCTACGTTAGTTGATTAACGCTTGCAGGAAAGAAACGAAAACGCACGACTGGAAAAAACCTACGAGTTTGTGCCTAGTAAGGTTTTGGTTGGAAGCGGAGTATAATTTGTATGTATGTATCGTCTGCACGGGTTTGACACCTGGAGACGTGCACTGGTGGTGTAATTGAATTGCGGACTCTGGTGTTAATTAGTGCAAATCGGACTCGTAGAAGTTGGAAATCGCGGGATTGATGCACTATTCGATCACTATGAAAAATATTTGCGATCTAGATGATTATATCGTAAATGCGTAAGCCAAATTTGCATACAATTGCTTTTAAAGTTTTTGAGTTATTGCGAACGAGAGAAAATCACATTTAAACCTTTGACCACTATCAAACCAGCGACTACCAGAAGTAGCTTTAGGTGCCAAGGAATTATATTAAGTTTGAATACGCTCGCTGTTTAATATTTATTGCACCCGAAAGAAAAACACAATTACCCTTCTTATGGCGCATATTTTTGAAATCACGTCCAAAAACACTGTTTTGTACTCGACAACATTTTCGTTTTTGCGGCCATTTTTGTTTTTTCGGCCATTTTTGTAATTGTTATGGCCGGAAATTTAAAATAATATTCTAATAATCGGAGCCCGATTCCATCTCTTAAGACAAGTATAGGACTCCGGAACTTGCTCTCGGCTCTTCGCCCCCTTGTCACAAGACAGTTATACACCTCCGGTACTTGTTCTCGGGTCTTCACCACCTGTTCGGGCCCCCTTAAAAGTAGTGGATCAACTCAAATCAATTAATCAAATCATTTAATCAAATCAGTTAACCAAATCAATTAATCAAATCAGTCAATCAGATCAATCTCAAACAAATCAATATCAACCAAATCAATCAATCTCAATAAAATAAATTAAGAAGCTGAGCTAACAACTCTTCATAACCTTCAGGTAACGATTCTCTCGCTGTATATTCCTAACTCCTATGAGCAACCGCTTACTTTGTAGATAAGGCTAACCGACGCTCAGAGTTGGTAGTCTCCCTAAACGTGAGGACGCCGGCGTGGGAAAACTGTCGATCATCAGCAAATCAATTCCAATCAAATCAATCAATCAAGAAGCTGAGCTAACAACTCTTTTTTTACTTATGGTATTGTACTGATATTTCCCCCCTTAATCCCACTAATATACTAATACTGGCTCAACTAATATTATTATTAAATATTTATAATTATTGTTAAAAAAAAAAATAAAATACGTCCGGTAGAACAATGAGACTCATCTAACAGGGGATAGGGATCAATAATTTAGAAGGAACTCTACTTTTAATATTGTAAAATAAATGATCATGAATTTGAATTATATTAATTGTTTGAATATAATAATCATAGTTAATATGATTAAAATTACATTGAGTTAATGTCTTATTTATTTTTATAGTATCTGAATTGATTAAATAAATTGAATTATAATTTTTAATTCGCATAGATATCTGTGTTACACCCTGTACATAACAAAATTCTTTTAAAAATATACGTGAGCATGCGCTGTGAATACGCAACCATATGCTTTGACCATAGAGAAAAGTGAAATTCGACATGCAAGCAAGTATAACGACGTTTGAATAATAAAAAAAAACACAATTAATATAAACCAATTAAATTTTTAGAACAAATAACATTCCCTTTTTGACATGTATACCTGTTGTTGCACATCATGGTTATTACAAAGGATATAAATTATGAACATAACAATAAAGTATCAATGTCAACAAAGTACTCACATAAAATGTCCTCCCTTCGTGGGTTACTGCTGCTGAAGATGATTGAAGACAACAGCTCCTGCGAACTGCAATTCTGCTTCTCGAACATCCAGAGTTTTCTTTTAAATAATCAGCTTAATCACTTAGGTAGGTTTCACTATTAATATTAAAATATTCACGAATCTTTATTTTAGGCTCATCACTTCTTTATTAATTAAATTCAAAATAAATTTTGAAAAGCATGGATCGTTGATGGTTGTTGTAAATTAAACACACTTTTGATACACAAGGTGTATAATAATAAAAACTTGAAGACAACACAATTAAATATGCACATCAACATAAACAATATAAATTTAATATGAACAAAGTCGAACTGCGGAAAATTTTTTTATAACGTAACGAAAACTTCCGATTTGTGGTTTGAAAAGGTAAACTAACCTTAATTTAAATTATTTCACGAACAAAAAACTATCACTTGTTTCGTGACCACTTCCGATACTAAATCGCACTTTGTTATTTTCCCGAAGTGACATTAATTTGTTTTTAAAAATTAGTTTCAAAAAAATTTCGCAACAGCTTACTTTGGCAAGTTGTTGCAAAAGATGAAAATCAAGAGAGTTTGTGAAGCTAAACCACTTGTATTTGTATGATTTTACTCGACAACCAAATCTTCGAATGTTTTCACTAGTTACGACAAATATTTGCTGCATTCTTATTGGCTAATGTAATTCTTAAATTACGATAATTCTTTAAAGACGTATAACTTTCGCCCCGTTTAACATATCTTAAATCTAAAAACATTTCCGTAATCTCCATAATTTTATCTTTAATTTGAAACCAAACATGATCTAAATCTTACACTAAATAACTACGTTAATTTTTACCCTTATTTATCGACTTTACTCTAATTCTATGAATTTTACAGGCCTGGAAATTACCTCTACATGAATAGGGGATGCTACTACACCCAAATATACATCTTAAACATGCCTACGGCCAATTTGAAAGGAAAATTACTTCAATTCTACCAAAACTCTTACAAACTAAAATTAACAAAAATGGACATAAATATAAGGAATTGAAACATGAAATTGAGGCTACCTCACTATTTTCGCCTCTACTAATTTATTTTCTATAAATTGTTTCAATTTAAAATACTTTTTACAAAAATTTATGTGCGAGGGGATAACATAACCTCATTTTGTTTTTATACTTTTAATGTTAAGTTTCACACTTTTAAACACTATAATTGTTAATGTAAGTGTTTAAAATTTAATGTTCAAGTCACAAATTAACTTACATGATCACTTTCGTAGGTTCAAAAGTTCTCCTACGACTAGTGTTGGAATGTTGTCATACACTAGTTTAAGGTCATAAACTGTTGATTAAACACAATAATCCCAGAGCTGCTGCATGATTCATGTTTTATAGTCACTCACTAATGTGCTTGTTCTGTTTTTTCATAAATTTTGCACTAATATGTGTTACACGCACAAATACGAATGTTTTCACTAATCTTAGCTGCGTACAAGTGAATTGCGACATTGATACCAGCCTAAATCTAGTTTTAACAATATTTCTGTCAACCACAACCTGTATTACACGTCGTTAGGGAATATTGTTTAATATAAACTTACAAAACTAAATGAAAACTTGAATTAACTCATAAACGAAAACAAACATCCCCTATACTTCTATGTTCTGTGCTGTCGATTATTTTAAACTAACATTATTAAAATTATATTAAGAAATATTTAAATTTTTCAAACTCCTCAATGTTTATTAATCATTTTATTCTAGAATTATTAACTGAAATGTACCATTTTGTACAAACTAAAGTAAAACTTCACTATGCAAATTTCATAGCTACTTGCACGTAATTAGATTCATCTCAGTATACTTATAGTTAACAGGCTAAGATTTTCCTAACGTGCTAAAGCACTCAGGGACACTGGGAGGGTTTAGGTATATTGTTAGGCTGTCGAGAAATGTTTATGAATGGCTACCTTAAATTAGCTAAGACAAGTGCATTTCACAATTTGGTCGTCGTGTGTAAAATTGTAGATTCCCGTTTTTTGGATCTGGTTTACCATATCAAGGGTGTATTGGGCGATGTGAAGTACTGTTTAGATCTGTATTGAAAACCTAGTTTGCGGACAGCTGTTCTTCTGGCTGACAAAAGGTGGTCAATCCATGAAAGGTGCGATGATACGGGCGTCTCTAACATAGAAATAGAGTTCGAAAAGTTGAGATCTAAGCCATTCATATTTACAATAGGAAATGATAGGTTTTTCTAGGCGAACACAAGGCAACACTGGGTTCTGTCGGCGTTGAACGTGATATTATTTTTTCCCCATTTAAAGACACGTTCTAAGTCACTGTTGATTCAGGCTTAACCTTCAGGGAACGATTTTCCCACTGTATATACCGAACTCCTATGCGCAACCACTTACTTTTTAGATAAGGCTAACCGACGCTCAGAGTTGGTACTCTCTCTAAACGTAAGAGAACCGGCGTGGGAAAACAGTCGACCATACGCAAATCAACCTGTCAAAACCACCTTAGATGCAAGTCTAAGATGTTGATTTGATGTCAGTTACTTCCAACCTTATTTGACCCAGTATGAAGATGCTTTGATAGAAGTTGCTTTCACATCAGCATTTTAATTTTGTTTCTATATTACTTGGTGATTTAAAATTGAATTGTAATTAAAAATCTCCTTCTGAATTTGATTGAGGGAAACAATGTTTAAAATTCAAGTCCAAGTTGGTGATTTGAAACTAGCATCGAACCCATCTTATAAGGCAGCTATAGGACTCCGTGTTCTATTTTACCCAATGTTCATCATCATCGTTACACTATCATAATAATAATTACTAACTGTAGATGTACGGATTAAGGTGTAACAGGTGTGTGCGCGTGTGCGTGCGTACGTACGTGTGTAGGTGTGTGCGTGCGCGTGTGCGTGTGCGTGTGAGTGTGTGTGTGTGTGTGTGTGTGTGTGTGTTGATACAGGTTTAGACCGGTTGACCGAGATGAGATGGTGACGATGATGAATCATAGCATTAAAAATCTGTACAAGCAATTAAATAAAGTAATTCAAATAATGGGGTATGGGTTAAAATAAAAAACGATTACTTATCAGTGGTGTTGATAATAGTATTGAAAGAACGCCTTGACAGGTGGACACCAGCATCTATAACAGCTGGTTTTTGTTGCTTATAGTCATGGCAAATTCACTTTCTGCGTTTTCTTTATTAATCGACAATCTACACTGCTTAACGGTTTCCCTCAATCATTAATATAAAGTAATTATTTTTTGGATTTCCCAGTTATGTGACCACAATAACAATCTTTCACTATTCAAATACATCTAGTATGTTTTTGGAAAACCCCACTAATTAGGTCATTATGTAAAGGGTAAACAGATCTTGAAAATACAATTATGATGTTTACGTTCTTTTGTGCGCGAAACAAGAATTCCAGTAATTAGATTGAGTTTATAAAGCAACATGCTTGCATAAAGAGCTGCGAATTACACAAGGGGAACGTGCAATTATGAATCCTAAATACAATTTTATTTATAGAAGTAACCTTTAACATATGGAACGTACTCTCTAAAAATACAGTAACTTATCTCATTTTTTAAATACAATTGCACTCCTGTTCAACAGTTGGTATAGTATTATATTGCCGGCCTTTTACTGTTTATAAATGGATCATATTCATCATAATGAGCTATTACACTTTGTGCATTTTGTACAAATATATGCTCTTCGTTTACTCTGTTGTTCTTTAGTTGCTATCTATTACTGTCTTCATACTGATTCCTCCAACAAAAACTATAAAGTGAACTACAGGAACAGGCAAGAGGTATGCATTGTAAAGAAAATTTGGTTTAAGTGGAAAAAGACGCAGGACAACAAGAAAGTTCTTGTAGAAAAGAATGATATACGAGCATTACGGGTAAATTATTTGCAAAAGTTGAACAATTTTAGAGATGAGGACAGACCAATCGTCTACTTGGATGCAACTTACGTTCACGCTGCGCATACAACTTCCAAGTGTTGAAGTGATGGAACATCGTCCGCTTTATTCACACTTATCTCTAAAGCGAAGAGGTTAATCATTGTTCACACTGATGGAGACATGGGATTCATTCCGAATTGCTTGCTTATTGCTTCTCATATACTTACGTATATGACCTCTAAATATATTACCATCCCTTGCAAAATTATTGG
>JARFJB010000512.1:375000-415000 GCA_036346205.1 Vesta saturnalis | reverse complement strand
AAAATACCGATTTGGTTCAGCTTATAGCGTGCAAAAACCAACTTTCATTTCCAAAAATACTGGTGTGATTTAACTTACAGCTTACGAAATCAACTTTCAATTAAAAATACTGACTTAATTTAAGTTACGTCGTTTAACTAACAGTAGGCAACAACGATCCTTCAATTCAAAAATATCGATCTGATTTAACTTACAGCTTGCAAAAACCAAAGTTCAATTCAAAAATACTGATTGGATTTAAGTTACAGTTTGCAAAACCAACTTTCAATCCATTGATATTGGATCGATTTAGGTATAATCTGTAGTATCATTTTGTAGTAAATCGATTACGTAACAAAAAACAGCGTATTCTATTTAAAAAAGTTATTTTTTTTTTGGTTTTTGATTCTGGCCGAAAAGTATAAGTTTAGGCATTATTTTCAGGCAAAGATTTTTATGTCAAAAAAATGTATACGATCTTTAAACTACAAACAATTGGATTTCAACTGTTTATTTCAATTAATCATCCAAAAATGCAAAAATTTATAAGGAGTTCCATGGAAAATTAACAAAGTAGATGGCGCCTTACAGTATAACCGGAGTAGCTAGAAGTCCGAAACTTTGTTGTTGAAGAGAACGCAATCAAGTATGCCTGATTCTAAATTTTTTATTTTTTATTATGGCCACAACCCTATAAACTTTTAATGAAGGGTCTCGCTGAGATACCCTGTATATAGTCCTCTAAAGTCAGAGGATATCATGCCTATTCCAATTTGTGATAAGCTTGCTTAATCTCGTGTTTAATTAAGATAAAACGTTTTGAAGTATCTAAAACAGTTGATGTGAAAATAAGATTAGATTATTTGATTTTTGAAGGCCCTAAGTTCAACATATCGTATTGTTAATTTGGCGTAAACTATTTCTGCAATAAATGTTGAAGCCACAAAGAACAATATTGCGGCAACAGCTATTGTGATGTTGCAAGTATATTTCTGGAATCTTCATGGTGACGTTAATAACCTTGGTTATTATTTGCAACTTTTAATCTTATCAGCACAGTGGGAAATTTCAATTTTGCATTTAATACCTTTGAACTTTTTTAAAGATAACACTCAAACAGTGCACCTAAGATTTGTATTTAAATAATAAAACAACGCAATAATTATTAGTGGGCAATCAACAATGAAAATCTTGCTTCTCTTTCTTTGGCATCTATCGGCTGGTGCTTACAGTCAATTTCTTACGAAAATTTTCAGGTTTATCGTGTTACACCATTAAATATTAATCAGTTGACAGTTTTACAACAGTTGGAAAATAATCCAGCCTATACGTTTTGGAAGGATGTCACTAGTATCAATCGCAGCGCTGACATTATGGTCGCACCTCATCTTCAATGTGTCTTTTATCAATTCCTTAAAACTGAAGGTTTTCAATATGAAACTGTAATTGAAAATGTGCAAGACGTAATTAATAATGGAGGAAAATTACAAAAATCAACGCTAGCTAATTTTAATTGGACTGCTTACCAAGATCTGGATAGTGTACGTATTCCAAAATTTGATTAAACACATTCAATTAATTACTTTAGGTTAACACTTGGTTAGAGAGTCTACCAATAAAATATCCTGGAATTGTAAGTATAGTTGAAGGTGGGCTATCCTACGAAGGTAGAAAAATACTCGGAGTGCATGTATCTTATGGACCTGGTAAAAAAGCAGTCTTTCTTGAAGGTGGATCTCACGCGCGAGAATGGATTGCTGTCACTACCGTCACTTACATGTTAAATCAACTTTTAGAAAGTAATGATTCAAAAGTTCGTGCTGTATCTGAGAGTCGTGATTGGTACGTGTTCCCAATTATCAACCCAGATGGTTATGAGTATACAAAAATTGTAAGTGACTCACACTTTAAATGGTTTTGTGACTGTACAAAATCATAGGATCGCGCTTGGAGAAAAACTAGAAAACCATACGGATGAGTATGCTTTGGTGCAGATCCTAATCGTAACTGGGGTTATAAATGGATGGAAGGAGGTGCTAGTAATTTTCCATGTGTTGAAACTTTTGCTGGAAGTGCAGCATTTTCCGAAATTGAAACCAAATCCTTATCTCAATACATATCAACAATTTCTAATAGCTTAGAGATATACTTGGGATTCCATGCTTATTCTCAACTGCTCCTTATTCCTTTTGGCCACAGAGGTTTAGAAGTTCCAGCTAACAATGATGAATTGGTAATATTCACTTTTAATATCAAACACGCCTTTTTGTCACAGATTATTATAGCATAAAATAGGTAAGATTTGAATAACTAAATTAGCTGAAAAGTATGGAACACATTATGAAGTTGGAAATATTCCTGCAGTTATCCGTAAGTCTTTAATAGTGTGTAAAACGGAATAATTATTTTCTTTCTAGATGTTGCAAGTGGTAGCAGTGCAGATTGGGTTTTAGGAACATACAGACATGTCAGATTTGTTTACACATATGAATTAAGGGACACAGGTGAAAATACTTTTCTTCTTGCACCTAGTGAAATTATTCCAACTGGAAAAGAAACTTTCGATTCGTTAGTCGCAATGATTGAAGAAATAAATAAATAAGTTTTTTAATCTTATTGAAAAATATTTTAGTTGATAATGAATGAATGAATGAATACCTTGTTAT
Source organism: Vesta saturnalis (assembly GCA_036346205.1). Lineage (NCBI taxonomy): Eukaryota > Metazoa > Arthropoda > Insecta > Coleoptera > Lampyridae > Vesta > Vesta saturnalis. The sequence goes on along the minus strand of JARFJB010000512.1, from coordinate 412,355 downwards.
AGTGGAGAGCGGGGTAATACCTATCACCTAAGTAAAATAATTTCTGAATGTGTTTAGTATACTTCTGGTGTGGAACAACACACGACCTTCCAAATGAAATAATAATTCTTTTAGGATAATTACGCAACCCCTTTTTTAATACATTCACAACGAAAATAGGCAACATTGTGAAAACAAAAATAATAATCTGTCAGATGGACGTTTAAAACTTTATGTGAGATAAAAGTTAATAGATATCTAGATACTAACTTAAAAAAATTCTATTACCTCCCGCTTCTTCAAAATATCGATAATACGGTTTAAGAATTTTTAATATTATTTATTAATTTTTGGACTTATTTGGCTGTATATTATTAAACTTGATAAAGAAAAATTATGTAAAACTAAATTTTATTATAAAAGTATATTACACATTTTCCTATAAAGTTATTGAGATATAAGCGCGGGTCACACTAAGCTAGTTGCCAGCCGCTCCTTGTGGACGCCGCTACTACCAGCCATTAATCAGCTTGGTGTGAGCATAAAATTCGCTGCTGGCGCCGTCAGCCGGCGAGTATTTGTCAGCGGGTGGTGAAATTGGTCATGTTCAATTTTGGTAGCCAGGCAGCGGCAACTAGCAGGTCACATGACTCACTCTCGCCCGATGTCATCAGCGAGCAGCGCAGTCTGACCAATCAAGCAGCGCATCAACGGCGAGTAAACCTCCACATGATACGTGGTCCTTTGTTTATTTTTGTGTATGTTCTATTAATATTATCTTTAATTACTAATAATACAGTGTTAGTTTATTATTATTATTAATAATGACCGAGTTAAAGTGGACGGGAAAAGAAATAATTTATATTCTAAATATATTTCAAAATCATCCGTGTTTGTGGGACGTTTCGTCCAAAGATTATTTGAATTGAAACGTGAAAGACGCGTCGTACAAAAAAATTATTCGAAGACTTAATATTAACAGGGATTCCTTGTATAGTGAAATCAGTTAAACAAAAATTAATTCTTTGTATTCTTATCCTAACCCACCATCGTCTCTGATTGCGTGGGCAGTGGTGCTCGTTAAGTATTTCTAAACAAAGCTCCCTCACACCAACCCTTAACAACTGCTTAATTAATTGTTTACGTGGACCCACGGACGACATGCTTGTAAAAACGACGACACGAAATGGCGAGTAGTAGCAGGCAGTGTGACCAGGTTGCCCGCAGCTGCTTGCTGTTGCTACTCCCCACCGCTGATCAAATTTAAATTAACACTTAAATGCTACTTTAGGAATTTTTTTCGCCAAATTACGCATCGTATCATAACGTTGCATAGAACATAACCAATTGATATGTTTAAGGTGTATATGTTGGTATTTTTACACCTGTTTGGGGAATATTCGTTAAAAACCAAAAACTACTACTAATGAATCTCCCCTCTCTGCTGTGGAATTTCTCCCACACGCAGGCGCCCACACACACGCACACGCACACGCACACGCACACGTACACGCACACGCACACGCACACGCACACGCACACGCACACGCACACGCACACGCACACGCACACGCACACGCACACGCACACGCACCCGCACCCGCACGCGCACGCGCACGCACGCTCACGCGCACGCGCACGCCACGCACACGAACACGCACACGCACACGCACACGCACACGCACACGCACACGCACACGCACACACACCACGCACACAGCACACACGCACACACGCACACCACGCACACGCACACACGCACACACGCACACGACACACGCACACACACACACAGCACACACGACACACACACGCACACACGCACACACGCACACACGCACACGCGCACACGCACACGCCACACAGCACACAGCACACACACACACACACACACACACACACACAGCACACACGACACACACGCACACACACCACACACAGCACACACACACACACACACACACACACACACACCACACACACACACACACACACACGCACACACACACACACACACACACACACCACACACACACCACACCACACACACACACACACCACACACACACACACACACACACACACACACCACACACACCACACACACACACACACACACACACAGCACACACGACACACACACGCACACACACGACACACACGACACACACACGCACACACACACACACACACACACACACGACACACACACACACACACACACACACACACACACCACACACACACACACAACACACACACAATTGTTTTCCGCAAACACTACCTAATCAATGAAAAAAATGTTTCCCAAATTCACCGCAAACAAATGTTACTTACTTGATTGCAGAGCAAGTTCGTCTAGATTGGAGTCATTTTCTTCACTAAATTTTAATTCTTCGGATGAGTCAGAATCATCGTCTGATATTTTGTCTTCTTCGTGCTTTCTCTTTTCCATGTTCTTTTTCTGCTCTTTTCTTTCATTGGTGCAATTTTTCCTCTTAGAATTTTCTTTGTCACGTGTTTTTTGGTTGGCTTGCTTCTCTAGTGCTAGAGCTTTCGCTGGTGTGGATGTCGAAATTTCGGATTGCTGCTTCTTCTACACTGTTTACTTCTCCTTTTTGGATCGGTGCAACTCTTTGAACTGTTACAAGTAGTTTCAATGTTGATGGGTTCAGTTCTGAAGCTGCGGATGTTGAAGGTGTCGGTTCTATATATGCTAGTTCTGGAGTTGCTTGTGTTCTTTTCTCTAACTGAGAGTCAGTATGTAAGACAAGTTTTCGAAATTTTTCAGCAGGTGTCACCGGGTGTGCAAATTTTAAGTAAATTACGTCAGATAACTCTTTTCTGCTCGTTTTTCGTAATTTGGTTTTAAAAGTCTAAAGATTTAAAATGTTTTGTTGCTAAGGGTTAATATATTAAGGATTGAAATTGATTAAAAATTTTTTTTAATGGTTAAGATGTTTAGAATGTGATATTAAGAGTTTCTTTGGTTATTGCCACTGATAATATCGAGTCAAGATTTAATTACGTTTCATTCATAGGTGATGCTTGCGTTACGATCAAAGTATTGGTAGGGTAGTTTTGTATAGATAGTTATTCTCGTTATTTTAAGTATTGATAATTGTTATTAGTTGAAGGGGGAAATTACGCCTTTTAAACTTAAATTGTCGTATCTTTCGCTATTAAGGTTATAAAACTTTGTATTGTATTTCGGATTAAAATCTTGCGCATTAAATTCAAAATGGATTTAGTATAAGTTTTGTTATGAACAAATAAGTTCAAAGGTAAATATATAATTAAAATTATAATTAATTTTATTGAATACATAAATAAATAGTTTACCTCGAGTAGGATATGAACCTACGACCTGTACTTTGCTAGAGTACCGCGCTACCAACTACGCTATCGAAGTACAAGCCCCAATCGATGTAAATTTTGTCTTTATGTATGTAGAACTGATGTAAATACTACTCGAGGTAAACTTTTTATTTATGTACTTAATAAAATTAATAATAATTTTTAAAATGGATTTCTTTGTTAATTTAATTTAATTAAAGTCATAGAGATTTGAAGTTATGACACAATTTGTTATAGAGTGTAATTACAATAGTCTGGAGAAAAACAAGGTATAAAATTCTAAATTGTATTACGTTTCTGTTAACATCCATTAAGAAGATTTTTTTGTGAAATGGTGCTAGGAACCTTTCGTGGTAAAGCATACCGATTCGTGTTTAGTTAGGAATTATCATTATAGGAGAAAATATTTATCTGAACTACAATATGACCTAAGTAAAAACTAAGTACATATGTACCGTAAATGGAGATAAGCCCGTTTGTTACTTGAAAAGCTGTCAATGCAGTATCTATGTGAAAGCGCGTGGTTAAAACGAAAAGATGACGTAATTTGACATTTCTTCTACCGAGGTGTCTTCGTTTTTAGCCCAGTTGATAATTGATGTAATGAGCAATTTGATTGGTTGTGGATATTAAAATTCAATATGGCGAACTGAGTAAATAAATAGATAAAATAAACAAATAACTAGCTCTAAAGCAGCTCTTTAGACAAGAAAGCGTGTAAATAATATTTAGGGCTGCTATAGCATTGAATTTCTACAAAAAAATAGGGTTCCTTTAAATCATGCCAGATATGATTGTTGAAACTCATAAAATCGTATTGGCACAAATATAACATATTGACACAAATATAAAATACAAAAGATGTGACTATACATGGCAGAGCCGTAAATTGAAAAAAAAACCTCTGCAAGTGTAAATTCTAGGTACAGCTTGTAGACTATCTGGTAAGTTTTTTAACATTTTTCTTTGATTTCAAATTTAACAGTTAACCCAACTTTTATTTTTGGTACTATATTAAATTTTAAGTTTAATTATAACATTATATTTCATATTATTTTATGTTATGTTTTTCTTTTACAGCAAATTTAAAGTATAATCTAACTTTTACCTTTGTTACTATATCTAATTTTAATTAATTAATCCTAAAAGTAGGCAATTAAAGTCGGGAGGGCTAACAGAGTCATTATCGTTATTTATTATTACTCTTCAATTAAATAAAAGTGAAATTTAGAAAATAGAAAAGTTAAGTTATCACAATTCTAATAAAACTGATTTGATTAGTTTAAAATGACAATAATATACAAGTTGAAACCTAAATTATAAACCAAAATAAACAATTTATTTTAATCTTAATGCTGTCAACACCTACGAAACTAACCATTAACAGATTGGGGTACTGTATAACTTATACACAATCTGTTTTCATTAGGCTAATGAATATCTGTTTTTTTTAGAGGAGTTACTATATTCTACAATCGTACCAAAAAAAAACGATTTTTTTTTCTGGCATGATGCAATGTAAACTAATGAATGTGTCTTTTCAGCTGTAATATTCTACAACTACATAGGTGGAAGGCATGTATACCCATGCCGCCTAGTGCAATACCACCACCTTTACCATGGCTCCTTAATATTGGTGCTCCAATTTTCAGAATTCGATAAGGGCTGCCGGTCACTATATCCTTTATTCTCCATGTACTCGCCAACATGCACTAGCCACGTGGCGGTTTAACGACGGAACCCTTAAAATGACGAGTTCTAAAACAGACGTTATACCTCAGGTGAGTAGGGCGAGACCCCTACACTCTCATATCGATTCGTCGATCCCTCCCAAGGGTTCTGGGATAAGAGAAAGATCTGCCACGAATAAAATTCTGCCCCATTCGGATGCCCGGGAGGGCAGAACTCGCGCGACCTCGGTCAGTACCAACATTCGGATACATTACTGCAACATTTGTGGTATCAGGCCGAATCTTAATGCTGTTCGCCTACACCTTGAACAAGTGCAACCGGACATTCTGTTTCTATCAGAAACACAAGTCTCTCCTAGAAACACTGATTCGCCTGCCCTGCCATTTCCCAGTTACATCTCCATACTAATTTTCGCCCTAAAGGTGGAGTACGTGCGTATACCAAGGACAACGTAGGTTGCAAGAAGTAGTATAGCTACCCCACTTCTAACTCACCGTGCACGTACGCGTTCCCCGTTTCAAGGTCACAGGTTGTCATCAAGACTTGGCGGGAAATTTCAAAGTCACCTCTAACCACGTGTTAGGAAAGGGTAGCAACCCTGCCTCTTCAAGGCCACGTGATAGGTTTGTACTCCTGCCAAGGCCACGTGGTAGGTGTGTAACCCCGCCTCTTCAAGGTCATGCTTGCATGAGTCCTTCAAGGTTAGTAGAAAAGTCACTAGAAAAGTTACTAGATTGTTGATTGTCCTGAAGGTCATTGCCCTCGGTCTCAAGCAAGTCTATGCATGTTTCAAGCAGTGCCAACAAAGACGATCTATTGTTCAGGTTGAGATTCCACATCTCAATTTTGAGAAAAATCAAGAACAAAGGGGGTCCATTGTTCAAGGTCACACGAGAGAACAAAGACGATCTATTGTTCAGTTATTCTAAAAATAGATTGTTATCTCAATTCTATGAAATCAAGAATAAAGGTGATCCATTGTCAACGCTTCAAAGTATATTCTTACAATTTTCAAGGTAAAAGAACAAAAGCGATTCATTCTTCTGGTCGAGTTATAAAAATAAATTGTTATCTCAATTCTAGGAAATCAAGAACAAAGACGATGCATTGTTCAAAGTCTATGCTTATAATTTTCAAGGTAAATGAACAAAGACGATTCATTGTTCTGATTGATTTATAAAAATAGATTGTTATCTAAATGCATCTCTTTCAAGAACAAAGGCAATCCATTGTCAACGCTTCAAAGTCTGTTTACAAGGCCACATGAGAGAACAAAGACGATCTATTGTTTTGTAGGTTATCTTACACATCAGTTGTATCCTCAAAGTCATTGCCCTCGGTCTCAAGCGAGTCTATACATGTTTCAAGGCCACGCCCCCTCAAGTGGTTCCCCAAAACAGGTAGACGTTTCCTAAAACAGGGGGTCCGTTTCCTAAAACAGGTAGCCGTTTCCTAAAAACAGGTAGCCGTTTCCTAAAACAGGGGGTCCGTTTCCCAAAACAGATAGCTGTTTCGCAACCGTTTCCCCCATGAGAACAAAGGCGATCTATTGTTCAGGTCGAAAATAGATTGTTATCTAAATTCTAGGAAATCAAGAACAAAGACGATGCATTGTTCAAGCCGTCGGTTCAAAGTCTATGCTTACAATTTTCAAGGCCACATGAAAGAACAAAGACAATCCAATGTTCTGGTTGATTTATAAAAATAGAGTGTTATCTCAATTCTAGGAAATCAAGAATAAAGGCAACCCATTGTCAACGCGTCAAAGTCTATGTTTATCATTTTCAAGGTCACTTGAGAGAACAAAGACGATCTATTGTTTTGGATGAGTTATAAAAATAGATTGTTATCTAAATACACTTCAATTCTGAGAAATCAAGAACAAAGGCGATCCATTGCCAACGTTTCAAAGTCTATGCTTACAAGGCCACATGAGAGAACAAAGACGATCTATTGTTCAGGTCGAGATATAAAAATAGATTGTTATCTACATCTCAATTCTGAGAAAAATCAAGAACAAAGAGAGCTCATTGTCAACGGTTCAAAGTCTATGCTTACAATTTTCAAGGCCACATGAGAGAACAAAGACGATCTATTGTTATGGATGAGTCATAGCTTCTAGAATTCTGAGAAATCAAGAACAAAGACGATGTATTGTTCAACGGTTCAAAGTCTATTCTTACAATTTTCAAGGTAAAAGAACAAAGACGATTCATTGTTGAGTCGTAGCTTATGAAAAGGTGATCCGAACTTATCCGACCTTACCCGATCTTATCTCTATATAAGTAGATAAAGAACAGTCCCACGTCAGTCGATACATTACAATCGTCACAACAAATTACCTAAAGTAAAAAGCAACTATTATTAATCACCAGTGTGTGCATCATATTTTTACAATCCTGACTAAAAGTTTTATTGTAAACCGAAGAGCAATTTGTTAAACGTAAAGAGTAACTATTATTACTCACCAATTTGTGCATCATATTTTTACAATCGTGACTAGAACCGTTGTGAAGAGCAATTTATTAAAAGTTCATTACGTGTGTGCTCCATATTGCTAGCTATGAGTATGCCAAGTAGTAGTGAGATGGTTAATTTAACAAAGCGCATTGTTCCCTTATTGAAAACAAAAAAGGAATTTGCCAGGCACATCCGTATAGTTAACACCAATATCAAACTATTGCAAGATATAATTAAACATAAAATTTATTACGAGACCAATGAAAGCCTGCTTAAGCTTGAGAGCAATTTAGCACTGCTCAAGTGCTATCTGGTTAGATTGAGACGGTTCAAGAACGCTTCAGAGAAAGTTGGTAGTGGAATTGTCAATGAAAAAGGTGTGCATAAATTATGTTGGTACCCCCTTGACTCATGTTTTAATGGTAGGCTGCTTACAGGAATTATAATCAATATGTCAAACATTAAGGACCCTTTGATATTTTTACTAAACACATATAATAGTTTTGCACGTAAGGTGAAATTAATGTTAAGGCAATCTATGCTAAAGGTAAATGTGGTCTTAGGCTGCAATTTCATGTAACCCCAAAATCATAATATTGAGTTGAAGACTTTTGCTACAAAAAATTGCGTTATTGATATTTCAACCAATATACGTGTCTGGTACAATGAAAACGTGTATGATAAGTTACGGATAAAATTAGAGGAGTTTTCCGAAAGGGATTCCGGTTGGGCAGTACATGAAGTCTTACATTTAAAAGTAAATATTAATAGCTATGTCCCATTTAGAGGCGGTCATTCAACCTATGTTAAAGTTCCTCGCTTCATAGCAGTAAAGCGTGCTGTTGTTAATGTTAAAAATAACGATGAGTTTTGCTTCCTGTGGGCCGTTGTTTCAGCATTATATTCCGCGCAGCGTAATACAGAAAGGGTTCAAAGTTATCCCCATTTTAGAGATGTTTTGAAGTACGATTCAATTCACTTCCCCATTCAGCTGGATGATGTAAAAAAATTTGAGAAACTAAACAACCTCGCAATTAATTTGTACTGCATAAATGGTAAAAAAGTTGCACCACTTGTATTGAGTAATCAGCAAAGCGATAAAGAACCCATAAATCCTTTAATACTTTCGGCCGGGGATGACACTGTACACCATTTCACATGGATTAGAAATATGTCAGCTTTATTTTCAAAACAGATATCAAAGGATGGTCATAAGAAAGTAATTTGTAACCGGTGTTTGAATCATTTTTGGTCTGACGTTGCTTTAGAAAAACATTTAACATATTGCAGTCAACTTAATCAATGCTCTACAAGGCTACCTAACGAGGCGGAAATGAATTTACAGTTCAAAAATTTCGCATTCCAAGAAAATGTACCATTTGTCATTTATGCCGATTTAGAAAGTATTTTAGAGAAGTGTGCCAATGTTATCGAAGGTAATACTCTATTTCACTCCAAACACACACCTTTCAGTATTGCTTACTATTTGAAGTGTTCATATGATGATTCTTTATCTCGATTTAGGCTTTATAGAGGAAAGGATTGAATTCAATGGTTTGTTAACGAGCTTCAAAGTATTGCACATTGGGCTACCGAAATAATCAATCAAATAATTCCTATGGCTACTTTAAGTCTCAGTCAGGTTGAGCAATTTGAAAGCGCCACGATTTGTCACATTTGTCGAAAACCATTTACTAATTCTGATATAAAAATTAGAGACCATACTCATCTTACGGGAGGATTTCGGGGGGCAGCGCACCAGGTATGTAACCTAAACTATACAGACTCCCACATTCTGCCAGTTGTGTTCCATAATTTATCAGGTTATGATTCTCATTTCATCATTAGAGAATTGGCTAGTGTTCCCGGTTTGATTTCACTGCTAAAAACAGATGTTCTACTTTTAGCAGATATTTTCGAGAACTTTCGGCAAACTTGTTTAAGTACTTACGACCTTGATCCTCTGCATTATTATACAGCTCCCGGTTTAGCATTCGATGCTATGCTTAAAATTACACAAGTAAAGTTAGAATTATTTACAGACATTGATATGTTAATGTTTATTGCAAGAGGGATTAGAGGTGGTGTAGCTCAATGTTCAAATCGGTATGCTAAAGCTAACAATAAGTACATGGGGGAAAAATTTGATCCTACCTCTGAAAGTGTGTATTTAATGTACTACGACGTGAATAATTTATATGGAGCCGCCATGTCAGAATTTCTACCATTTGGCGATTTTTCTTTTGTTGATGAAGCTAATTTTGAAAGTTTAGATTTAATAAACCATCCTGATGATTCGGAAATTGGTTATACAGTCGAGTGTGATTTAGACTATCCTATAGAATTACATGAGAGTCACAGTGATCTACCGCTGGCACCCGAACATATGGTTCCACCCACGCCTGATTCCAAAATGAAAAAATTACTGCTTACCCTGTATCCAAAACGTAATTATGTAATTCATTATAGAAATTTGAAAGTATATTTAAAATATGGATTGAAGTTGGTAAAAGTACACCGTATATTACGTTTTAAACAGTCTCCGTGGTTAAAAAAATATATAGATTTAAATACAACCATGCGTCAGCAATCTCAAAATGAATTCGATAAAAATTTCTATAAATTAATGATTAATAGTGTTTTCGGGAAGCTGATGGAAAATGTACGTAAACATAAGGACATACGGTTAGTAACGAAATGGGAGGGTCGCTATGGTGCTCGGTCTTACATATCAAAACCAAATTTTCATAGTTGTGCAATATTTGACAATGATATGCTTATCATTCAAATGAATAAGCTTGAAGTATATTTCAATAAACCTATATATGCGGGATTCAGTGTTTTAGATGTTTCAAAAACTTTTTTATATAATTTTCATTACGGTTACACGGTACCCAAGTTCCATAATAATGCTAAGCTCTTGTACACGGATACGGATAGTCTCATATACGCCTTTTCGGTTCCTGATATCTATGAATGTATTAAAGAGGACATTGATAAATTCGATACATCTGATTATAGTCCCGACATCTTTGGACTCCCATTAGTAAATAAAAAGGTCCCCGGCTTAATGAAAGATGAAAATCATGGCGGAATTATGGTTGAATTTGTAGGACTTCGCGCGAAAATGTATGCTTATGCGGTTGATGAAAAGGTTGTAAAAAAATCAAAGGGTTCTACGCAAGCAAGCGTGAGGCAGATCACGATTAATGATTATAAACAGGTTCTGTTTGTATTTTTTTTTAAATATTACATCATTTTATATAGTAAACCTAAAGTATTTCTATAATCGTTTAAACTACTGGATTGTCACATTCCAGAATCTGGTCCACATGTCCATCCCAAGCAGGAATTTGTTTCACCTTTCTAAATGTTATCCAAAATCCAATTTTGTGGTGCTCCTCATTTTCCCATGGTTGAAACTTATATGTAATGTTTTGTTCTAATAATACTTTAATTAAAATAGCGAGGTACTTGTAATTAGCATATGCTGCTGTCTCGATACATTCACTTATAGAAAGTGTCTTTATAAACAATATATTGTACGCTAACATTTGTACACACAATGAATCACCCCATAATAACTTGTATATGTACATTTTAAGGTAAATTCATGTCATCTAAAATCCTATCTATATCATTAAAGGTTAACGAACCTTTATCGGTACACAATTTCGTAAAACTTTTAACAGTATTGTCTAAGCTAATTTTTCTATCAAATAATGTATTAATAATTACTTCATTTGCACACTTTGAGTTTACACCAGCTAAAACACTCATCCGGAATATGTTGCAATATATTCAATATAAATGTATAGCTTTCTGGGGAGGGCAAAGAACGCTTCAGGTACTTTCTGTAGATTTGATCACTACTGCAGTTCTTCCTGCTCATTGTTTACTGAAAGTTGTACCCCCAGGGTCTAGCATCAGTGAAATCAAAATTGACTAAGCGTTTATCGTCATAATGATTGAGTATGACTTTATTTTGTTTGATGGTAAACACATCATGTTTCTTTGATCTTATGAGATGTTGATAGCGCCTTATTACGCCACCATCAAACAGAACCTGTTTATAATCATTAATCGTGATCTGCCTCACGCTTGCTTGCGTAGAACCCTTTGATTTTTTTACAACCTTTTCATCAACCGCATAAGCATACATTTTCGCGCGAAGTCCTTCAAATTCAACCATAATTTCGCCATGATTTTCATCTTTCATTAAGCCGGGGACCTTTTTATTTACTAATGGGAGTCCAAAGATGTTGTCGGGACTATAATCAGATGTATCGAATTTATCAATGTCCTCTTTAATACATTCATAGATATCAGGAACCGAAAAGGCGTATATGAGACTATCCGACCCTCCCATTTCGTTACTAACCGTATGTCCTTATGTTTACGTACATTTTCCATCAGCTTCCCGAAAACACTATTAATCATTAATTTATAGAAATTTTTATCGAATTCATTTTGAGATTGCTGACGCATGGTTGTATTTAAATCTATATATTTTTTTAACCACGGAGACTGTTTAAAACGTAATATACGGTGTACTTTTACCAACTTCAATCCATATTTTAAATATACTTTCAAATTTCTATAATGAATTACATAATTACGTTTTGGATACAGGGTAAGCAGTAATTTTTCATTTTGGAATCAGGCGTGGGTGGAACCATATGTTCGGGTGCCAGCGGTAGATCACTGTGACTCTCATGTAATTCTATAGGATAGTCTAAATCACACTCGACTGTATAACCAATTTCCGAATCATCAGGATGGTTTATTAAATCTAAACTTTCAAAATTAGCTTCATCAACAAAAGAAAAATCGCCAAATGGTAGAAATTCTGACATGGCGGCTCCATATAAATTATTCACGTCCTAGTACATTAAATACACACTTTCAGAGGTAGGATCAAATTTTTCCCCCATGTACTTATTGTTAGCTTTAGCATACCGATTTGAACATTGAGCTACACCACCTCTAATCCCTCTTTCAATAAACATTAACATATCAATGTCTGTAAATAATTCTAACTTTACTTGTGTAATTTTAAGCATAGCATCGAATGCTAAACCGGGAGCTGTATAATAATGCAGAGGATCAAGGTCGTAAGTACTTAAACAAGTTTGCCGAAAGTTCTCGAAAATATCTGCTAAAAGTAGAACATCTGTTTTTAGCAGTGAAATCAAACCGGGAACACTAGCCAATTCTCTAATGATGAAATGAGAATCATAACCTGATAAATTATGGAACACAACTGGCAGAATGTGGGAGTCTGTATAGTTTAGGTTACATACCTGGTGCGCTGCCCCCCGAAATCCTCCCGTAAGATGATTATGGTCTCTAACTTTTATATCAGAATTAGTAAATGGTTTTCGACAAATGTGACAAATCGTGGCGCTTTCAAATTGCTCAACCTGACTGAGACTTAAAGTAGCCATAGGAATTATTTGATTGATTATTTCGGTAGCCCAATGTGCAATACTTTGAAGCTCGTTAACAAACCATTGATTGCAATCCTTTCCTCTATAAAGCCTAAATCGAGATAAAGAATCATATGAACACTTCAAATAGTAAGCAATACTGAAAGGTGTGTGTTTGGAGTGAAATAGAGTATTGCCTTCGATAACATTGGCACACTTCTCTAAAATACTTTCTAAATCGGCATAAATGACAAATGGTACATTTTCTTGGAATGCGAAATTTTTGAACTGTAAATTCATTTCCGCCTCGTTAGGTAGCCTTGTAGAGCATTGATTAAGTTGACTACAATATGTTAAATGTTTTTCTAAAGCAACGGCAGACCAAAAATGATTCAAACACCGGTTACAAATTACTTTCTTATGATCATCCTTTGATATCTGTTTTGAAAATAAAGCTGACATATTTTTAATCCATGTGAAATGGTGTACAGTGTCATCCCCGGCCGAAAGTATTAAAGGATTTATGGGTTTTTTATCGCTTTGCTGATTACTCAATACAAGTGGTGCAACTTTTTTACCATTTATGCAGTACAAATTAATTGCGAGGTTGTTTAGTTTCTCAAATTTTTTTACATCATCCAGCTGAATGGGGAAGTGAATTGAATCGTACTTCAAAACATCTCTAAAATGGGGATAACTTTGAACCCTTTTTGTATTACGCTGCGCGGGATATAATGCTGAAACAACGGCCCACAGGAAGCAAAACTCATCGTTATTTTTAACATTAACAACAGCACGCTTTACTGCTATGAAGCGAGGAACTTTAACATAGGTTGAATGACCGCCTCTAAATGGGACATAGCTATTAATATTTACTTTTAAATGTAAGACTTCATGTACTGCCCAACCGGAATCCCTTTCGGAAAACTCCTCTAATTTTATCCGTAACTTATCATACACGTTTTCATTGTACCAGACACGTATATTGGTTGAAATATCAATAACGCAATTTTTTGTGGCAAAAGTCTTCAACTCAATATTATGATTTTGGGGTTACATGAAATTGCAGCCTAAGACCACATTTACCTTTAGCATAGATTGCCTTAACATTAATTTCACCTTACGTGCAAAACTATTATATGTGTTTAGTAAAAATATCAAAGGGTCCTTAATGTTTGACATATTGATTATAATTCCTGTAAGCAGCCTACCATTAAAACATGAGTCAAGGGGGTACCAACATAATTTATGCACACCTTTTTCATTGACAATTCCACTACCAACTTTCTCTGAAGCGTTCTTTAACCGTCTCAATCTAACCAGATAGCACTTGAGCAGTGCTAAATTGCTCTCAAGCTTAAGCAGGCTTTCATTGGTCTCGTAATAAATTTTGTTTAATTATATCTTGCAATAGTTTGATATTGGTGTTAACTATACGGATGTGCCTGGCAAATTCCTTTTTTGTTTTCAATAAGGGAACAATGCGCTTTGTTAAATTAACCATCTCACTACTACTTGGCATACTCATAGCTAGCAATATGAAGCACACACGTAATGAACTTTTAATAAATTGCTCTTCAAAACGGTTCTAGTCACGATTGTAAAAATATGATGCACAAATTGGTGAGTAATAATAGTTACTCTTTACGTTTAACAAATTGCTCTTCGGTTTACAATAAAACTTTTAGTCAGGATTGTAAAAATATGATGCACACACTGGTGATTAATAATAGTTGCTTTTTACTTTAGGTAATTTGTTGTTGTGACGATTGTAATGTATCGACTGACGTGGGACTGTTCTTTATCTACTTATATAGAGATAAGATCGGGTAAGGTCGGATAAGTTCGGATCACCTTTTCATAAGCTACGACTCAACAATGAATCGTCTTTGTTCTTTTACCTTGAAAATTGTAAGAATAGACTTTGAACCGTTGAACAATACATCGTCTTTGTTCTTGATTTCTCAGAATTTTAGAAGCTATGACTCATCCATAACAATAGATCGTCTTTGTTCTCTCATGTGGCCTTGAAAATTGTAAGCATAGACTTTGAACCGTTTGTTCTTGATTTTTCTCAGAATTGAGATGTAGATAACAATCTATTTTTATATCTCGACCTGAACAATAGATCGTCTTTGTTCTCTCATGTGGCCTTGTAAGCATAGACTTTGAAGCGTTGGCAATGGATCGCCTTTGTTCTTGATTTCTCAGAATTGAAGTGTATTTAGATAACAATCTATTTTTATAACTCATCCAAAACAATAGATCGTCTTTGTTCTCTCATGTGACCTTGAAAATGATAAACATAGACTTTGACGCGTTGACAATGGGTTGCCTTTATTCTTGATTTCCTAGAATTGAGATAACACTCTATTTTTATAAATCAACCAGAACATTGGATTGTCTTTGTTCTTTCATGTGGCCTTGAAAATTGTAAGCATAGACTTTGAACCGACGGCTTGAACAATGCATCGTCTTTGTTCTTGATTTCCTAGAATTTAGATAACAATCTATTTTCGACCTGAACAGTAGATCGCCTTTGTTTTCATGGGGGAAACGGTTGCGAAACAGCTATCTGTTTTGGGAAACGGACCCCCTGTTTTAGGAAACGGCTACCTGTTTTTAGGAAACGGCTACCTGTTTTAGGAAACGGACCCCCTGTTTTAGGAAACGTCTACCTGTTTTGGGGAACCACTTGAGGGGGCGTGGCCTTGAAACATGTATAGACTCGCTTGAGACCGAGGGCAATGGCTTTGAGGATACAACTGATATGTAAGATAACCTACAAAACAATAGATCGTCTTTGTTCTCTCATGTGGCCTTGTAAACATAGACTTTGAAGCGTTGACAATGGATTGCCTTTGTTCTTGAAAGAGATGCATTTAGATAACAATCTATTTTTATAAATCAATCAGAACAATGAATCGTCTTTGTTCATTTACCTTGAAAATTATAAGCATAGACTTTGAACAATGCATCGTCTTTGTTCTTGATTTCCTAGAATTGAGATAACAATTTATTTTTATAACTCGACCAGAAGAATGAATCGCTTTTGTTCTTTTACCTTGAAAATTGTAAGAATATACTTTGAAGCGTTGACAATGGATCACCTTTATTCTTGATTTCATAGAATTGAGATAACAATCTATTTTTAGAATAACTGAACAATAGATCGTCTTTGTTCTCTCATGTGACCTTGAACAATGGACCCCCTTTGTTCTTGATTTTTCTCAGAATTGAGATGTGGAATCTCAACCTGAACAATAGATCGTCTTTGTTGGCACTGCTTGAAACATGCATAGACTTGCTTGAGACCGAGGGCAATGACCTTCAGGACAATCAACAATCTAGTAACTTTTCTAGTGACTTTTCTACTAACCTTGAAGGACTCATGCAAGCATGACCTTGAAGAGGCGGGGTTACACACCTACCACGTGGTCTTGGCAGGAGTACAAACCTACCACGTGGCCTTGAAGAGGCAGGGTTGCTACCCTTTCCTAACACGTGGTTAGAGGTGACTTTGAAATTTCCCGCCAAGTCTTGATGACAACCTGTGACCTTGAAACGGGGAACGCGTACGTGCACGGTGAGTTAGAAGTGGGGTAGCTATACTACTGCAAGAGAATGTCCACTTTGGAAAACAACAAATTTGACGCGATTTGGTTCAAACATTCTGGGCCGCAATTTGTGAAACTCTACCGTTGTTTGTAGAGGTCTCCCAATGATAATAACTTCCAAAATCTTTTGATTACTTTAGTCTGAAAATAAACTACCTCTTATCACAGTTTCTATTTTGCAATATTTCAATTCTGGGAGATTTTAATTTCTACAGCTCCAATTGGCTTCAATTTTTATCTATGACTAATCCCGCAGGTCATAGCGCCGAAGCATTTGCGGTATGCTGTGATCTCATACAAATTATTTCCGGGCCAACCAGAATCCCTGACAACCCAAGCCATACTCCACATTTCCTGGATATATTCTCTATAACTAACCCATTTGTCTATAAAACAAGAGTCCTTCCCCTACTTCGTTAATCAGACTACTTCCTAATCAAAATAACTTCCTCTGTACCCATTCCCACTGTTACTCGAAAAACAGATAGATCTGTGTGGTGTTTTAAATCAACTAACTGGAGCGAACTGCAACCTTCCCTTGACGTGAGTATTGCTTTAAACGGTCTTCCTCTTCGAACATTACTCTTTCAATAATTGACGTTATCTTCGTGGGTATGGAGTTATACATTCCCAAAAAACATAACCGTGTAGATCATGCTCATTCCCAATCCTGGTTTAATAGGGCTTGTGCTGATGCATTATCGCAAAAGCATAAACTCTATACCCAATGGAAATCAAATAAATCTGTCGAAAATCACGCCGACTATATTTTCGCAAGAATAGTTGCAAAAGCATTATCACCAAGGCCAAATAGATGTTTGAAGAACGTAAATGCAAAGAATTAGTCGCATGTCCCGTTTTATTCATAAAGGCAATCATGTTATGGTATTGATCCGCGTTGTGGCTTCTTCATTCCATTGGTTCTTAAAAGAACCATTAGGTTGTCAACTTTAAAGAACCAACGAAATGGAGAAACCACAACGCGGATCAATACCCGGAAGGAGAATATTGGATATATCAACACCCGGAGAAACCTCAAAATATACATATGTGTATATATATATATATATATATATATATACATACACATATGTGTTTATTTTGAGGTTTCTCGGAGTGTTGATATATCCAATGGGTAGTACATTCCACAATTTTGGAATGTAGGCCAGAAGTCAGAGACGGGTCATTTATAAGCCTTATAACTCTTTTTTGAATACGGTTTACGTGTCAAGGGCGTATTGGGAAGCACTGACCCAGAGGTGGGAATTGTATTCCAGATGACGTCGAATTTGAGCCGTACACAGTAAAAGGAGCGGTTGCGATGTGGAGTACTGTTTAGATCTGCATAGAAAGCACAGTTTATGGACATCCCTAATATAGAAATAGAGTTTGAAAACTTGAGATCTAAGTCATTCATATTTACAGCAGGAAATGATCCGTCTTTGTCGGCGAACGCAACAATCTTATATATGCCTAATTTTGTGTACTTGTTTCCTTTCCTTTTTCTTTATAATTCGTCCTATACTAATATTGGTACGCCGTTAAGTTGTAACCAACTTTATAGGTAAAGTTTCATTATAAGACTTAATTTTGGGCAGATCTTATATATTATTAATAATCATTTTTCAACACAATTTTACTCTTAATTCAAGGCAGCAGTACCGAAATATTTGAGGACATTATTTTTACGTTTCCCGTAGCTAACTATATGTAGTGTTCTTAGGGATAAGATTTGGTACATTTATTTAAAATCCATACCGATCGACAAATATACTTATACTTAGGATTATTACTAATACTAGTTTAAGTATTTCTGCTTACTTATTTATTATCGGGGTATCGAATAATGGATTTCAAGCCATAACCCATATATTCAATAGCAAACTAGGAGGTTCCGCCGCTTCTGGCAATGAAAAGGATAGGTAGGTTGAGCTCTGCCGCGTTCGTTATACTTTGGTGGAGCTGATCATTTGCAGGATGTTGATCCATGGTTTTCACCACAGTTCGGACAGAGCATGGTGCAGTGGTTTGGGAAGGTTTACACGGGTGATGTCTCCCGAACATAGAGACGCTTCGTGCGAGAATGAAGTCAAGGGTGGACTGGGATTGTTATAAAGCAGACCAAAAAGTCGCGGAATTGGCAGCTTTCGGGAAGATCTGTATAGTTATATTGACCGATGGCAAAATCTATCAATCGAAACTACGTTGCGTACCATCTAGAAAGGGAGAGGAAGTGTAGTTGTGGTTGAACGTAACGTTCTTCCACGGAAAGCTTAAGAATTTCAAGGATGTGTATAGGTGTTTTTGATGGATGATGAATTCTGGGATGTTGCGGAATAGGAAGGTCCTGTGGGTGTAAGTGGTTAATCGGGGAGGATAAGGGTTGGAGAAAAACTTCAACAGAAGCACGAAGGTGGCCGTGTTTAAACATTTTGGTTAAGCTTTATTTTGTCTGAGATTGGGATATGCAGAAATTAGTGCTGCGGAAGGCCGGGTCTCCACCTAGGGAAAAAGGTTTGGATGTCAATAAAACGGTGTAAAACAGACTTAAAAGAAAAATTAGAATGTTAATAAAACGTTTCTTATTGAACTGCTAAGTCCTGGTGTTGCTCCCGATGGCGTTATCCTTTGTACTGGTGATCCCGTGCATCCTCTAATTGCTCTTCACGTAGTACTTGTGGTGCCCCTAGCTTATTCGCGACCTCTTCTGTTGACCTGGTCCTCCTTAGTTTGCGATAGGTCTTCTTCTGGGATGCGGAGCAGTTGCTTTCGACGCGATGTACCGTAATAGCCCTATTTTGCAACGGCGAAGACGCCTGACGAGCCGGGGTCGCTAAAATGTCTGTTTAGTGTTCTTAGTTGATTATTTCTGAGACCCATTTACTTTATTTTATTTTAATTAAGCGCTCGCGCACGACAGCCCTTAAGTGGTGGTTGCTCAATGAGAATCGAATAACCTCTGATAGCTTCAAGATAGTGACACGCGGTCAACGCCTCTGTACTTAATGTCAGGGTTTCTATTGATTACTACGGTATTGATAATAACATTGCGATGTTAGTATCAGTATCAGTGTCTGTATCTTTATCGGTATCGGTACCGGTATCGGTATCGGTATCGGTATCGGTATCGGTATCGGTATCGGTATCGGTATCGGTATCGGCATCGGTATCGGTATCGGTATCGGTATCGGTATAGGTATCGACATCATTATCAGCATCAACATATGCCACAGCATCAGCATTAGGACAAGCATAAGCATTAGGATCAGCCTCAGCATTAGCATTAGCAATAGCACTATCACTAGTGTTAGTGCTAGTGTTAAGTGTTAGTGTTAGTGTTAGTGTTAGTGTTAGTGTTAGTGTTAGTGTTAGTGTTAGTGTTAGTGTTAGTGTTAGTGTTAGTGTTAGTGTTGGTGTTGGTGTTGGTGTTGGTGTTGGTGTTGGTGTTGGTGTTGGTGTTGGTGTTGGTGTTGGTGTTGGTGTTAGTGTTAGTGTTAGTGTTAGTATTAGTGTTAGTGTTAGTGTTAGTGTTAGTGTTAGTGTTAGTGTTAGTGTTAGTGTTAGTGTTAGTGTTAGTGTTAGTGGTAGCGTTAGCGTTAGCGTTAGCGTTAGCGTTAGCGTTGGCGTTGGCGTTGGCGTTGGCGTTGGCGTTGGTGTTGGTGTTGGTGTTGGTGTTGGTGTTGGTGTTGGTGTTGGTGTTGGTGTTGGTGTTGGTGTTGGTGTTGGTGTTGGTGTTGGTGTTGGTGTTGGTGTTGGTGTTGGTGTTGGTGTTGGTGTTGGTGTTGGTGTTGGTGTTGGTGTTCGTGTTCGTGTTCGTGTTCGTGTTCGTGTTAGTGTTAGTGTTAGTGTTAGTGTTTGTGTTAGTGCTAGTGCTAGTGTTAGTGTTAGTGTTAGTGTTAGTGTTAGTGTTAGTGTTAGTGTTAGTGTTAGTGTTAGTGTTAGTGTTAGTGTTAGTGTTAGTGTTAGTGTTAGTGTTAGTGTGTTTGTGTTAGTGTTGGTGTTAGTGTTAGTGTTAGTGTTGGTGTTGGTGTTGGTGTTGGTGTTAGTGTTAGTGTTGTGTTTGTGTTTGTGTTTGTGTTTGTGTTTGTGTTAGTGTTAGTGTTAGTGTTAGTGTTAGTGTTAGTGTTAGTGTTAGTGTTAGTGTTAGTGTTAGTGTTAGTGTTAGTGTTAGTGTTAGTGTTAGTGTTAGTGTTAGTGTTAGTGTTAGTGTTAGTGTTAGTGTGTCAGTTTCAGTACCAAGGCTGTGTGAGTACCAGTACCAGTGAAAGTGTTAGTGTCAGTGTCAGCGTCAGTATCAGTGTCAGTATCAGTACCAGTGCTAGTGTCAGTTTCGGTCAGCATCAGTATCAGTATATCTATCAATATCAGTGACTGTCAGTTTTAGTATTAGTGTTTGTGATAGTATTAGTATTAGTATTGGTATTGGTATTGTATTGGTATTGGTATTGGTATTGGTATTGGTTGTGTTGGTATTGTGTTTTGGTTTATGGTATTGGCATTGGTATTGAGTATTGGTATTGGTATTGGTATTGGTATTGGTATTGGTATTGGTATTGGTATTGTATTGGTATGGTATGGTATTGGTATTGACGTAGTTAGTATTGGTATTGAAGTATTAGATATTGGTATTGATTGATTGGTATTGGTTATTGGTATTGGTATTGGTATTGGTATTGGTATTATATTGGTATTGGTATTGGTATTGGTATTGATTGGTATTGGTATTGGTATTGGTATTGGTATTGTATTGGTATTGGTATTGGTATTGGTATTGGTTATTGATGTATTGATTGGTATTGGTATTATGGTATTGGTATTGATATTGATTGGTATTAGGTATTGGTATTGGTATTATGGTATTGGTTATTGGTATTGGTATTGGTATTGGTATTGGTAGTTATTATTATGGTATTGGTATTGGTATTGGTATTGGTATTGGTATTGGTATTGGTATTGGTATTGGTATTGGTATTGGTATTGGTATTGGTATTGGTATTGGTATTGGTATTGGTATTGGTATTGGTATTGGTATTGGTATTGGTATTGGTATTGGTATTGGTATTAGTATTGGTATTGGTATTGGTGTTGGTATTGGTATTGTTGTTGGTGTTGTTATTGGTATAATCCACACGGGCTAATTTTGGTTGAACAAAGTGTCAAGATGGAGATAGTGTAAGTATTTGAAACTGTAAATGTATTTATAAAATGAAAATCATGTTTAGAATCGTTAACCGTGGCTCATTCTGGAATTGTTAGTTTAGTAGTTGGTGGTCAAACTTATGACGGTCTAGAAATAATAGGATTGCGTATATCTTATGGACCAGGTAGAAAAGCAGTTTTTATTGAACGTGGAATTCATGCACGTGAATGGATTGCACCTGCTATACCGTTATGTACATTTAAACCAGATTTTGACTAGTGATGAGCCCACTATTCGTGATGTAGCTGAAAGTTATGGCAAGTACGTTTTCTCTAGTGTCAATTCAGATGGATAGGAGTACTTACACCAAACTTGTAAGTAAAACAACTTAAAATTCTTTGTAAGGCATAGGATCGAATGTGGAGTAAAACTATAAAACCGAATTTCGTTATGGCTCTGATCCCAATCGTAACTACGTTTATAAATGGATGGAAATGTGATTTTACATGCTTGAAGCGCACCATTATCTGAAATTGAAAACAAATCCTTATCTGAATGTATTAGTACTATTTCTGACAATATAACAGTGTATTTATGATTCCATTCTTATTTTCAACTGATTCTTATTAATTAATAATAATAATTTTTGATTCTTATTCCATTTGGTCATCGAGCTTTGGAAGTTCTAGCTAATAATGCGGAATTGGTAATATAGTAATATAAAAATCGAAGTTGTAAATATTCCTTAGGTAATCTGTAAGATTTTTTCTTAGTAGGTACGATAAAAATATATTTTGTAATTGTAGATGTTGCAAGTGGTGGAAGCTCAGATGGGGTTTTAGGAACTGGTTTATATATTTGAATTACAAGATACTGGACGATTTGGTTTCATTCTTCTACCAAAACAAACCATTCCAACAGGAGAAGAAACACTTGATGCAGTTTTAGCAATGTTTCAGCAACTCAAAAAATAGTATTGTAGAAGTGAATGTCGCGAATTAAAAATTTTAGTTAATTATTTACTGTGTACATTTCATTATCTGTACTGGCATATAACGTATTAGAAGACTACTGAGGAGACTAGTTCCTTTGTTGCCAGAGTAAGCAGTAATTAGCATAAAATTGAGATTTATGAAACGCAACGTATGGGAAATTTGCAAACGTTACGTATTTAGTATTAACCCAACACCTTAGGGTACGGAGGAAAGATAAAGAAGAAGATGTATTTCGTATTAAAACCAGAATATAGAGCTAAAATTATGCACTTCAAGATAATTAATCCGAAATCAAGCGCGTAAATTAACTGATACGTTAACCGTCAAGTACTGATAAGGCGTTGTATCTTAAGTATGTACAAGATAACACAGTGAAATTTGTCTGTTAATCTACTTACTATTGTGTGAAATACAAAACGTGGACATATGTGAAAAGTAAGCAATTGACTTCTGTAATTTTCAATTCTGAGTTAACAGAATTATCCGTAATTAGAAATTAATATGTAAATAATTATTTTGTTGTGTACGAAAGGGTAATTTTCTTATACCAAACCCTCCGCTGTTTGATAAGCAATAATTTTAGTGTATTGAGATAATTATCAAATCAATAATTAATTTGGTTTTAATTAAAATAAATTTCCACGCTCCCACATGAACATCGGGGAATTGGGATTTCCAAAACATTCCACTACCAGGAGGTTATTTAAATAGGTAGCTCAAGATTTCCGTTATCTTTTTATTGCGTATACAGCTTGTTTGCAAAAGGTACAGCAACCTATTGTATAGTACGAGGTCAAATAGTAGTTTTAATTGATTGATTAAATTTACTTTAGTGGATGTTGAAAAATTAAGTTTGAAAGCAATTTTGATTAAAACTTGTAGTAAAAATTTATTTCTAATGAAAAAGCGTATGTCTAGATTTTATCCGCATAAGCTTAAGAAAATTTCTGGATTTATTAAAAATCATTCATCAATCATTGGTGAAGGACCCGTGTTCGTAAAACAGTCTGACTTTCTAGCCGCTGTTCCACCCGAAGTAGTTTTGTTTTAACGGCATATTCTACCGCCGTTCAGACCTTGAAGTTATTTTCCACTGAGGGACCCGAAGCATTCCGTTTGGGGGTCGTACAAGAGATCGGAATTAGCCCATGGACAATCTTGACTGTGTTGTATCTTTGGGTGGCGTCCGTGGCGCTTTTGACCCGTGTCAACCCCTGTAACCAGAAACCGTCATCCGTATCCCGCTCAGGAGGGATTAATACATTAAGTCACATTTAAGTTAAATAAGGAATTTTCAAAATGGGCCTTAATTTATATATTGGTGGAGGTCGATTACGGGCCACACCTGCAAACGGAAAACTTTCTTACATTACAAATACTTCTACACGTGTATGCCTTTGACAAGTTACATTGAATGAGTCACTAAAGTAACTATACAATATTCTACCTTATTTCACATTAGAACAGGCCATGATATGTTTTTTCTGTAGTGGTATTCCCATTTGTCAAAATGACAAAAAGTCAATTTGACCCGTCGTGTCAATCAAAAGTAATCGTGCTGTGTTGCTTACTTAAATAACACATATTATGATCTAGTCTCACACTAAATTAATAATAATTTGTTGAGAAAATTCCAAAAGTAATCGCAAAGAGTACCAAGTTGCAAATTTTAAGGTAAGTATGCGCAGTGAGTTTATTATTATGTACATTCTTGTTGATTTTTTACTTACCTTACATTTTATCGAAATTTTTAATCAAATTGCTAAACTCATTCATTGATTCATTCATGGCCTTGTTTTAAATAAACAAGTAAAACCACTTCAAATACAAAAGGTATGATGATTACATCGTGAAGAGCATATTATTTTTTTTTACATACCCACTTCAAACATTCGATTACTTTGTAACAACAATAAATAACGCCAAGTTGTAATAACAAAACGTGGTGATGTAACTACTCAATTGTTATGATGTAATTTGAATATTCTAATAAAGTAATAATGAAATTAGGTAAAATTCTCCCTAAACACAAATCATATAAATAATTGAGATACTTACCTTTCATCACTAATTTGTGCCGTCGACTCTTATCGGTAGATTAATAAAGGGCAGGTTCTAATAAACGGATTTGCTCAAATACCCAAAATGCTGCTTGATTCCATTCTGCTTAATTATTTTCTCTTCACTTAATTAATAAAAAAAATGCAATGTAAATAAAAACAATAAAACGATACCTCGAGCGCCAAACTATCATTGTTATAGGAACAGTTAAACCTAGTTTGTAAATAATAATAAAAAATTTATCAAAATGAAAATAAAATAACAAGAAACACTAAAGTTTATTTAATATCCAATTGAAATGATTAAGTCAAAAAGGTCTTAAATCTATTCGTTAATTACTACAAAAAAATCATTACCTTTGAACAGTTCTGTACATAAATTTTATTACCGCTGGTAACACATGAAACGGAATGGTCAACTTGATGAAGTCATTATAGCATCATTGTGGTGCAATCTCTAGATCTAAGGTTACCAGCCACACCCCACTGGAACTATCTTGATAATTTATTCTTAATATCTTGTATCCATATATTTAATGCATTACTTTGAAGTTTTAGTATGTAAAAATTGCAATTTATGATGTAATCCAAGTAAAAATAAAGTAGTTAATAAAAGTGGTACTTTAAAAGTAAAAATTAAAAGTTAGTTCCATTAAAATTAAAAAATAGTAAAATAGTGACAACAATAGTAAAATAGTGCCTTATAAAAGTATGCATTATTAAAGTATGCAAAAAGTGCCTAAAAAAGCAAATGTTTTAATTTAAAATATAACAAGCTAAAAGATCTCTTACCATCTAAACCGATGGCACTTATGCACAAAAATTTAGGGAAAATCCCCAAAACAACTCGCTTCCTGCTATAACATTCAGCAGCAAGTGAAGTAAATAGAAGCTTTCAGAACAAATAATGCAGGGGTGCGCCCAAGCATTTGCGCAAAAGAATTAAGTTATTACGCTTTGCGCGGTCAACATCCAATTTCTTACGGAAAGGGAAATATAAATCTTTACCAAATATTTACACTTAAAAAGATATGTATTATGAAATGCAAATTAAACTGCCTACCTCATTCCTACAATGCAAAACCTAAAAACTTTTCTTATGTTTACTATTAAATGAATGAAAGATCTAAAATTAAAATATAATTTAGTACAACACGAAAAAGGGTTGTTACAACTTGTTTCGATAAAAGTGTTTCTATCAAAATAAACCTTGATGTTTACATAAGGCGGATATTCATAAGTATTTATTTTCAATTTTACAAGTAGCATTTTTGAAAATTGACATGATTATTTGTTGACATTTTTAGGGCCATATTTCTATTCCCGCGTTTATGTCAGAACCAATCCTCTCGTTATTATACAAAGAATAAATCTCTAGTGACTATTGCCAGGAATAATCGTAGTAGTTTTTGTTTGTGTTGAATTAAATGTGTGAATAAAAAAATAACAGTCTACTAACCGCACTAGTTGGATCTGTCGTAACGCAATCTGATTATCAATCTGGAGGTAATGGGTTCGATCCCCGTTACCGTCTATCTTATATGAGGGTTTTCAGTGGGTTTTCCTCATACGCATATAGCGGCGTGATCACTGCGTATACACAGATCATGTGCGGCTATTTAGGCGAATGCTGGGGTAGTGTCTTCCCCCTTAGAACTCCAACTCCATTTCTTCCGATCCTATCCGGGCCGCACCCATTCATAATCCCACCATGCATATATACGTAATGTGTATATGTATGATGCGAATCTTTCAGCGTGGATGAATGATCGTGGAAGCTCGAGCAGTTCACCCTCCCCTTTGGGTAGGGAATTAAACACTTCTTTTCTTCACTTCTTTCTAGTCAACTATAACTCAACAGTGAGAATAAATTATAAGAAAGTTATTTTTCACTCTTTCTCACTCTAGTTGGCATTTGGCAATAACCAGTCGGGTTCTACGGCCTTTTAGGTCTATTGCATGGGAACAAGTTTTCACGAATCTGTCTAATTACTTTCACCATTCTCACTCTCTAATACGACGACTTAAAACAATAATACTGGTTGTACTCACTGACAATATCTTAAGCGTAAATCATTACAATTAATAAATAATTTGTGCTACAGATCGAATAGAATATAAAATTATAGGATATTTAATTTAGGCGCATATAATATTGCAAAAGTCACACATGCAAAATTACCTATCGCTTTGCCTTCTTCACGTCATATACGTTTATTTGAATCAGTAAATACCGAAATTGTATTTTAGTGTTCTCAAGAATCTGCACTCGAACTACTTCTATTTTTATTATCTACTATATTCTGTAGATTTCTGATGGAGGACACTGCTTATATATCGTTCCATACATCGCTACTTCACTTTACTCAATAAAACCAAATGTATGTGACAATTGCAATGTCTAAGTACAAACGTTCATTGAATTAAAAAAAGTTTTCTCTGCGCTTGGTCTGAACCTGCGACTTAATCTTTATCGTCTAGCTACTTTAATTACTTACCTTTGAATACAAGTTTGTATAAAAACCGTTACTAACAAAGAATTTACTACCTGAGCTAAAGCGATTTTGTTAAAACATACTTAATAATGGTTGCCTAATGTCAAATTACATTATTTTTTATTATTTAATATTTCTGGAACACTACACTTCTCATAATCCGCGGATACTCGGTCGTTTAACATTAGATGCATTTTACGTATTGTCGTTTTTCCACCTAATAGGAGTTATTGTAATCGGCAAAAAAATCAGAATTAAACTGACGCCGGAAATATACGTTGTGAGGTTCTCCGAGCCCAAAACAGTGGTTTAAAAAAAATTTAAAAATATTTGTATGTGTGCGTGCGTATGCGTGCTCGCTCTTGTGCGTACATGAATGCGTATGTGTGTGCGTGCGTTTGTGTGATAAATCTTTCGGTCGCGGTTTCAAAAACACGGTATGCGAGGAAGTGGATCTGCGGGATAAGAAGGGTACTTGTGTTTTTCTTTCTTTGAACACCGAATGTATTCCAACTTAATATAATTCTTTAGGACCTAATGCCAGTTTTGGTAGTGGCTGATTTGACAGTAGTAAGAGGGGTAAATGTGATTTTTTTCTGTCGTCATAACTCAAAAACTTTAAAGCAACTGTGTTCAAATTTGGCACGCGTACGAACGACATAAATATCTATTTTTTCAGTGATTTTTTGATAATGATGGATTTGCAAGGTAAGTAAGCAGATGGGTAAATGTGATATTCCTTAGAGCCTTAGACCACAATAATTGGAAAACTTAAAAAGTAATTGTATTTAAATTTAATACAAGTGTTTAGCACTTAATTGTTTAAAGGAAGAAAAAGCCACGTGTTTTATTACCTCCCCAAGGGGGAGGGTGGGCTGCTTGAGCTTTCCAAGCTCCTTCAGCCACAATCATGGATTCCCAGCATACATTCGTATATTACGTATATATACATAGTGGGATTAATGATGGGTGTGGTCAGGATAGTATAGGTAGGAACGGAGTTAGGGTTCTGAGGGGGAAGATACTATCCCAACATTCGCTTAAATAGCCGCACATGATGTTCGTATACGCCGTGATAAGGCCGCTACATGTGTATGAGGAAAATCTCCTGCAAAAAACCTCACACTGGGGACACGGTAACGGGAATCGAACCCATAACCTCCTGAATGGTAAGCAGGTCGTGTTACCACAACTAAACGTTTAGATATCTGTGAATTTTAGTGATGGTATAGTTACGTCGTAAGCAGTGAGATGGGTTAATATGATTTCACCTTTATTTGTAAATACATTGTAACGAAAATTAAAAGTATATTAAAAATAACTGAAAATTGATAGTTTTATTAAATTT
Organism: Vesta saturnalis; assembly: GCA_036346205.1. Classification (NCBI taxonomy): domain Eukaryota; kingdom Metazoa; phylum Arthropoda; class Insecta; order Coleoptera; family Lampyridae; genus Vesta; species Vesta saturnalis. The sequence continues at coordinate 383,783 of JARFJB010000512.1, read as the reverse complement.
TTTTTCAAATTCATATTCATACAAGTTTATTAAATTATGGTTACAATTATTGATAATGGGAATATTTACAATTTCAGTCGGCTGCTCAGGCGAGGTAGCCTCTTCAGCCGGTTGATTACATAGTTTTTTAATATAATTACATTACATTGTTTATAAGTCTATAATATGTTGTCTTAATAATTAGGCAAAAAAGAAAAAAAACATGTTTAAAATGGATTACTTTACTTAATTTAGTAGTACTGCATCTATTCCATAGGGTTGTTGTGGGCGGGACTTGTAGGTGGGTGGTGATGTTTCCTCAGAAGCAGGTGGCTGGTCCGTCGGTATAGCTTCTTGTTGATGTTACCTGCAATTGGAGAAGATTATTCGTATTTTATTGATAATTGTGTGTGTGTGTGTGTGTGTGTGTGTGTGTGCGTGCGTGGCGTGCGGCGTGCGTGCGTGCGTGCGTGCGTGCGTGCGTGCGTGCGTGCGTGCGTGCGTGCGTGCGTGCGTGCGTGCGTGCGTGCGTGCGTGCGTGCGTGCGTGCGTGCGTGCGTGCGTGCGTGCGTGCGCGTGCGTGCGTGCGTGCGTGCGTGCGTGCGTGCGTGCGTGCGTGCGTGCGTGCGTGCGTGCGTGCGTGCGTGCGTGCGTGCGTGCGTGCGTGCGTGCGTGCGTGCGTGCGTGCGTGCGTGCGTGCGTGCGTGCGTGCGTGCGTGCGTGCGTGCGTGCGTGCGTGCTGTGCGTGCGTGCGTGCGTGCGTGCGTGCGTGCGTGCTTGCCTGCGTGAGTGCGTGCGTGCGTGGGTGCGTGCGTGCGTGCGTGCGTGCGTGCGTGCGTGTGTGTGTGGTGTGATACAGGTTTAGCCGGTTGACCAAGATGAGATGGTTCTGATGATGACATCATAGACGTTGACCAAATTGAGATTTGCTCATTGTGACGATAACATTAAAAGTTGCAGATAATATACGCACGTATTTAACGTAACCGATGAAGGTTCGAAATAGTTGCAACATCAATAGTTGCTGCAACATTGTTACTTTAGGCTTCAACATTATTCAGAAATAGTTTACGCAACATTAACAATACGATATGTTGAACTTAGGGCCTTCAAATCGAATAATCTGTATCTTTGTGGCATATCAACGTTTTAGATACTTCAAAAAGTTTTATTCCTTAATTAAAATCACGAGATGTTAACTTAGGGCTTATCACAAATTGAATAGGCATGATCGTTTTGACTTTAGGACTATACCGTATCTCAGGAACCGTTCATTAAAAGTTTATGAGGTTGTATAATAAATAAAAATTTGAGAATCGTATACTTGCATTGACGTTCTTCACACAAATTGGATTAGGCATGATCCGTTTACTGTAGAGGCATCTATTTTGGTAATTTCAAGCGAACACCTTATTAAAATTTTGCATGTTTGGATGGGAACCATAATTAAAAAAAATTTAGAATCAGGTATACTTGATTGCGTTCTCTTCAACAACAAATTTTCAGACTTCTAGCTATTCCGGTTATACTGTAAGGCGCCATCTATTTTGTTAATTTTCAATGGAACACCTTATAAATTTTTGCATGTTTGGATGGGAACCATAATTTTGAGATAAAAATTATTTTCCGAAATCTTGACTGCTGGTGGACGTTCACAAAATGGACTGTAACTCATGTTTTAATTGAAATAAACAGTTGAAATCCAATTGTTTGTAGTTTAAAGATCGTATACATTTTTTAAATATAAAAATCTTTGCCTGAAAATAATGCCTAAATTTATACTTTTCAGCCAGAGTTAAAAATTCAAAAAAATTAATTTTTTTAAATTTTTTGTTACGTAATCGATTTGCTACAAAGTGATACGACATAAGTAGTACTGGGGCACTTGTCGCCGCCATCTTGGATTTTCTGGGGAAAACTTTTCACTTTTTTATACGCCCACGTGGGAGACCGTATTTTCTACCCCTATGGTTTCTTTTCGGAGGCCTTTTTTAACCCTTGAGGGGATTTTCATCCTTAATTAAGGCCTTTTTGTTTTTAATCGATTACTTGAGGGGCGTATTTTTTACCCCTATTTTATGGCCGCCCGCGTGTAAGACGCGTTTTGCAACCCCTAATTATTTTTTGTTGTATTAAGAGCCTTTTTTGACAGCAATTCTTTGTACGTGCTCACGTGAGGGACATATGTAGGGGTTGGTCTTGGAGCTGGGGCTAGGTCTTGGACCTGGAGTTGGTCTTAGAGTTATTTTTGATGGTCATCTAATTAAGTTCCTTTTTGGATGTATTAAGAGCAGTACTCCTGGAGGTCAGGCAAACGCACACGAATATAATGTTGGAAATTGCATAATTACCCTAATAAGATATTATTATTTAAATTATCGATCCTATTGCTTTAAAATGGTCATATGCTATTGGATGATCTTTTACCTATACGAGAAATTTATTTATACGTTGTATTTCTAATAAGGAGGTTCTTGTAAAACACGTGTAGGGCTTCGCAACTTGTTCTCGGGCCTTCGCCCCCTGGTCAGAGATGGTATGGGAACCTAACCTTATAAGACAAGTGTAGAGCTTAGCCCCTATCGTGGCCCCCTGATGCAATTGTATGACGGTTCTAACTTAATCTTACAGCTGTAGGCCTTCGCCCCGTCATACAAAATTGTATTCTAATAAGGAGACCCTAGCCTTGTAAGACAGGACTTGTAATTCAAAAATACCGATCTGATTTAACTTACAGCTTGCAAAAACCAAAGTTCAATTCAAAAATACTGATTGGATTTAAGTTACCGTTTGCAAAACCAACTTTCAATCCATTGATATTGGATCGATTTAGGTATAATCTGTAGTATCATTTTGTAGTAAATCGATTTCGTAACAAAAAACAGCGTATTCTATTTAAAAAAGTTATTTTTTTTTAGTTTTTGACTCTGGCCGAAAAGTATAAGTTTAGGCATTATTTTCAGGCAAAGATTTTTATGTTAAAAAAATGTATACGATCTTTAAACTACAAACAATTGGATTTCAACTGTTTATTTCAATTAAAACATGAGTTACAGTCCATTTTGTAAACATCCACCAGCAGTCAAGATTTCGGAAAATAATTTTTATCTCAAAATTATGGTTCCCATCCAAAAATGCAAAAATTTATAAGGTGTTCCATTGAAAATTAACAAATTAGATGGCGCCTTACAGTGTAACCGGAATAGCTAGAAGTCTGAAAATTTGTTGCTAAAGAGAACGCAATCAAGTATGGCCACAACCCCATAAACTTTTAATGAACTGTCTCGCTGAGATACCCTGTATATAGTCCTCTAAAGTCAAAAGGGGATCATGCTTATTCCAATTTGTGATAAGCTTGCTTAATCTCGTGTTTAATTAAGAATAAAACGTTTTGAAGTATCTAAAACGGTTGATATGAAAATATGATCAGATTATTCGATTTTTGAAGGCCCTAAGTTCAACATATCGTATTGTTAATTTGGCGTAAACTATTTCTGCAATAAATGTTGAAGCCACAAAGAACAATCTTGCAGCAACAGCTATTGTGATGTTGCAAGTATATTTCTGGAACCTTCATGGTTACGTGGAATAACCGTGGTTATTATCTGCAACTTTTAATCTTATCGGCACAATGGCAAATCTCAATTTTGCATTTAATACCTTTTGAACCTTTTTAAAGATAACACGTAAACAATGCACCTAAGATTTGTATTTAAGCAATAAAGCAACGCAATAATCATTAGTGGGCAATCAACAATGAAAATCTTGTTTCTCTTTTCTTTGGCTTCTATCGGCTGGTGCTTACAGTCAATTCCTTACGAAAATTTTCAGGTTTATCGTGTTACACCATTAAATACTAAGCAGTTGACAGTTTTACAACAGTTGGAAAATAATCCAGCCTATACGTTTTGGAAGGATGTCACTGGTATCAATCGTAGCGCTGACATTATGGTCGCACCTCATCTTCAACGTGTCTTTTATCAATTCCTTAAAACTGAAGGTTTTCAATATGAAATTGTAATTGAAAATGTGCAAGATGTAATTAATAATGGAGGACACTTACAAAAATCAACGCGAGCTAATTTTAACTGGACTGCTTACCAAGATCTGGATAGTGTACGTATTCCAAAATTTGATTAAACACATTCAATTAATTACTTTAGGTTAACGATTGGTTAGAAAGTCTACCAATAAAATATCCTGGAATTGTAAGTATAGTTGAAGGTGGGGTATCCTACGAAGGTAGAAAAATACTCGGAGTGCGTGTATCTTATGGACCTGGTAAAAAAGCTGTCTTTCTTGAAGGTGGATCTCACGCACGAGAATGGATTGCTATCACTACCGTTACTTACATGTTAAATCAACTTTTAGAAAGTGATGATTCAAAAGTTCGTGCTGTAGCTGAGAGTCGTGATTGGTACGTGTTCCCAATTATCAACCCAGATGGTTATGAGTATACTAAAATTGTAAGTGACTCACACTTTAAATGGTTTTATGACTGTACAAAATCATAGGATCGCGCTTGGAGAAAAACTAGAAAACCATACGGAGGAGTATGCTTTGGTGCAGATCCCAATCGTAACTGGGGTTATAAATGGATGGAAGGAGGTGCTAGTAATTTTCCATGTGTTGAAACTTTTGGTGGAAGTGCAGCATTTTCCGAAATTGAAACCAAATCCTTATCTCAATACATATCAACAATTGCTGATAACTTAGAGGTATACTTGGGATTCCATGCTTATTCTCAACTGCTCCTTATCCCTTTTGGCCACAGAGGTTTAGAAGTTCCAGCTAACGATGATGAATTGGTAATATTCACTTTTAATATCAAACACCCCTTTTTATCATAGATTTTTATAGCATGAAATAGGTAAGATTGCAATAACTAAATTAGCTGAAAAGTATGGAACACAATATGAAGTTGGAAATATTCCTGTAGTTATCTGTAAGTCTTTAATAGTGTGTAAAACGGAATAATTATTTTCTTTCTAGATGTTGCAAGTGGTAGCAGTCCAGATTGGGTTTTAGGAACATACAGACATGTCAGATTAGTTTACACTTTTGAATTAAGGGACAAAGGTCAAAATGGTTTTATCCTTCCACCTAGTCAAATTATTCCAACTGGAAGAGAAACTCTCGATGCGGTAGTCGCAATGATTGAAGAAATAAATAAATAAGTTTTTTAATCTCATTGAAAAATATTTTAGTTGATAATGAATGAATGAATACCTTGTTGTAGGGGAGAGCGGGGTAATACCTATCCCTTAAGTAAAATAATTTCTGAATTCCAAATTTTTCATTACAAATATATGATAAAATGGAAATACGTATGTGTTTAGTATACTTCTGGTGTGGAACAACACTCGACCTTCCAAATGAAATAATAATTATTTTAGGATAATTACGCAACCCCTTTTTTAATACATTCATAATGAAAATAGGCAACATTGTGAAAACAAAAATAATAATCTGTCAGATGGACGTTTAAAACTTTATGTGAGATCAAAGTTAACAGACATTTAGATACTAACATAAAAAAATTCTAATGCCTCCCGCTACTTCAAAATATCGATAATATGGTTTAAGCATTTTTAATATTATTTAATTAATGTTTAGACTTATTTGGATGCATATTATTAAACTTGATAAAGAAAAATTATGTAAAATTAAATTTTATTATAAAAGTATATTACACATTTTCCTATAAAGTTATTGAGATATAAACGCGGGTCACACTAGGCTAGTTGCCAGCCGCTCCTTGTGGACGCTTCTACTGCCAGCCATCAATCAGCTTGGTGTGAGCATAAAATTCGCTGCTGGCGCCGATAGCCGGCGAGTATTTGTCAGCGGCTGGTGAAATTGGACATGTTCAATTTTGGTAGCCAGACAGCGGCGACTAGCAGTTCACGTGACTCACTTTTGCCCGCTGCCACCAGCGAGCAGCGCAGTCTGACCATTCAAACAGCGCATCAACGGCGAGTAAATCTGCACATGACACGTGGTCCTTTATTTATTTTTGTGTATGTTCTGTTAATATTATCTTTAATTACTAATATTGTGCCCCTATTTTTTTATGGGTTCTATACTTATATTTATATTTATTTTGCGCCCTTCTGGTTTGGTAACCCAACGCGGTTTTATTTTGCCTCGGCTTTGCTCAATCGGGTTTATTTTATAAACGGGGTGTGGTTCGTAGTAAGTACTGGATGGGCTTAACACTGTAACCTTAAATAAAAACCGTAAAGCATTTTTAAAATGTATATTAACCAAATATTTACAATAAATAAAATAAGAAAGTAATTAACAAAATGTATAGGAGAACTTCTCGGTCCGGGTCCTAGCGTCACTGGGTGCGACGTCGCTTCTGTGAACAAAAGATGGTCTGGTTAATCTATTCCTTACCTAAGAGGCAAAGTTTAGGTTACGGTCCTGCACGTATAGTAGCGAGAGCGTCAGCCTTGATACCGTTGTTGGTCGGGGCGCCAGCGCAATGAACGCGAATCGTTTGAGAAAATCGATATCGTGTTTATACGTTAGTAACTCTGGATCGCTGAAGCAAGGATGTCTTGCTCCCGGGAAATAATACACGCGAAATGCACGTATACAAACGCGAGGTCTTGTGACGGTCTTTCTTTAATTATAACCGGTTTTAATGCAGGCAATTAGATCATTTATCTAACTAAATTAATTACCGATCTCTACACTAAGTTTAATTATTTATAATTAATCAAGGGAACAAAATACTTAATATTAAACTACTCTAATAGGTTTACGTAAAGATAGAATACTCTACGTAATCTCTAATTTGTATACAAACGTTCTCGCACCAGGTATTTACGATGGTTAGGTGGACTACTAATTTATACTACAGGTTATGGAGGTATTCCTCTGCAATTTAAAGACACCGTGTATGGTTACTATGTTTGTCTGGAGATAGTGTATAAGTTTCGAGCGGGATTTCAGTAATGCCCAGAAGACGTAGGCGACGGCCTGTCTTTACTGTATATACTAAGAGAAAGGTCGTAGGTCTTTACAGCCCTGTAACAACCCTTCACCCTCAAGTGTTGATGAGATACGTCGGGGGCTACCCCTGCGTTCCTCTAGGTGTACTTTGTGGTGGCGAGTGACGATGGGATCTACCCTTCGTGCTACTCTAGGTGTTAGTGTATTTTGTATTGGCGAGTTCCGTCGGGGGCTACCCCTGCGTTACTCTAGGTGTATGTGGTATAACTCCTGGAGCTCAGCCCGGAATTATTTACGGTCTGTAGTGTTTGAGTGTAATTGTAGATTGTATAACTTTACAACTTACGTGTCTATCAATAGCAGTACAGAATTGAACTTTAGGTTGCCCGGTGCGAAGTGGTTCGCGTTCTCGCCCGATCGCGAAGGACTCTTCGTCGGTGAACAACAGGTCGGTGCTTACTCTAAGCAAACGGAGCGGTTGCGGCTACTGGTTTCTGGAACGGTCAACGGTACGGAGGCGGCTGCTGGATATCGGCTTAACTTGAATCTACTAAGATTCGCTCTCCTTACTGAAGGAGTGTTTTTTTTCTTATGCGCGTCGCGAGTTTATAAAGGTGCATCTGTGGGCGGCTTCGCGGCTACCGTGCGGGGAATACCGTTACGTGATTGGTTAAAATCGTTCTGACGTGCAGAAACTTACGGTTTCTCAGAATTACACGTCAGCGGTGATGAATAAATTATTTGTTGTGCAATATCGCGTAAACTTATGAAATCTTACATACAGGATGGTCCGCACATAATTTATTCTAAAACATATAAGTACAGGACGCTGGTTCTTTACAATACAGTGTTAGTTTATTATTATTATTAATTATGACCGAGTTAAAGTGGACGGAAAAAGAAATAATTTCTATTCTAAATATATTTCAAAATCATCCGTGTTTCTGGGACGTTTCGTCCAAAGATTATTTGAATTGAAACGTGAAAGACGCGTCATACAAAAAAATTATTCGAAGACCTAATATTAGCAGGGATTCCTTGTACAGTGAAATCAGTTAAACAAAAATTAATTCTTTGTATCCTTATCCTAACCCACCATCGTCTCTGATTGCGGTTAAGTGGACAGTGGTGCTCGTTAAGTATTTCTAAACAAAGCTCCCTCATACCAACCCTTACCAACTGCTTAATTAGTTGTTTACGTGGACCCACGGACGACATGCTTGCTAAAAGCGACGACACGAAATGGCGAGTAGTAGCAGGCAGTGTGACCAGGTTGACCGCCGCTGCTTGCTATTGCTACTCCCCGCCGCTGATCAAATTTAAATTAACACTTAAATTCAACTTTAGGAATCTTTTCCGCCAAATTACGCATCGTATGAACATAACCAATTGAAACGTTTAAGGTGTATATGTTGGTATTTCTATACCTGTTTGGGGAATATTCGTTAAAAACCAAAAACTACTGCTAATGAATCTCTCCTCTCCGCAGTTTAATTTCTCCCACACACAGGCGCCCACACATACATGAACACACACACACACACACACACACACAAACACACACACACACACACAAAAACACACACACACACAAACACACACACAACACACACACACACACACACACCACACCCACACCACACCACACCCACACACACACATAACCCACACCACACACACCACACCACACCATACACACACACACCCACAATACACACACAACACACACACACACACACACACGAACGCGGACGCAGAGCAGACAGACACAGACATAAACATAAACACACACACACACACACACAAAACATAAAACATAAACATAAAACATAAATAAAACA